>VMTU01000351.1:0-71733 GCA_016759055.1 Paramecium bursaria | reverse complement strand
TATATATATAATTTTTAATGATATTTAATTTTAATTTTAATAATATTAATTTTAATTTTATTAATATTCATTTTTTTCCTTGTTAACCCCATTAACCTCCTGGTTATGGAGGATATCCTCCTTAGGGTTAAGGAGGGTATTGATATCCAGCTTGTGGATATTACTACTATTATGCTGGATATTATGCTGGAGGGTATGCATTGTTCTAATATTGTGGATAGCCTGCTTGTTGAGGATAACCTGGTTATTGAGGGTATCCTGGTTATTGTGGGTAGCCTTATTATGGATATCCTTAATATCCTGCCGGTTATTAATAATTGTTGGGATGTGGGTACTAACCAGGGTATTATTATTGAGGGTATGGAGGATATTATTAGGGAAACTATTATGGGGCAGGTTAAGGTAAAGCTGGTGGCTGTTGTTTAGGTAGCTTGTCAATTAATTAATTTTTTACATTATTGAATGATTCTAATAACTATTCTTTTTAAAGGTTTCTTGCCATGAGCCAGTCTTTTACTGATTTATCTAACTCCTCTGTGTGTTATTTCAACTGTCTTTTAATTATTGATGTAAATATTACTCATAGAATAAAATTGAATGATCTAAGTTATCAATGAATGAAGCAGCATCTTTAAGTCCTTGAGATATCTAATCTTGAACTGCTCCTAAATTTTAATTAGTCCTCTTGAGTTTTGAAACTTCTCCAGCCAAACCAATGACTTAATGGACCTATCCAGTTACAGCTCCCATCTAAATTTATAAATCAAATTAAATACTCTTTCATTAAACTAATTGATCAGGTTTATAATGGGTTCTAATGATTATTAGAACATGTCTTCCTTTTTAGATCCATTCTTGAGACCAATTACAGCTGATTATTGATAATTGGTTTGAGCTATAATATTGCAAACTTAGATTATGATTTATCTTGATTCCTCGATTGTTTGTAGGACTGATTGATCAGATTAAACTAATTATGAAAATATTGCTATGTTCGAATTAACAAAGTCTGAGTTATCTTCAGCTTTTGGTATCTACTATGCTATTTGATGGTCTGGCATAATTGCAAGTTGGGCATATTGAACGAAAAGTTGATAATTTTGCATAACTTGGTAATCTATTTTTTATGCTTCTTTTAGTTTGTTTTGATAGTCTGCTAATGATTTATAAAATTATGCATTAGAGGCTGCTGATGGTTAGACAGACCATTTGGCTTGATATTGAGCCCTTAATCTTTCATCCTCAGCTCTTTCAGCTTGAAGAGATGTATCAATTTAGCCTAAAGTTTATGCACAAAATATGGCCGTCTCTTTTTATCTCTAAATCATTTGATCAACTCCTTATTATCCACCTCTCCTTCTGATGGTATTAATTCTTTCTAAAACACTTGCTGGTATGATTTATTCTTATTTATTGTCCTTAGATTGATACATATCTAAGAATGCCGAAACATAATTCTCTGTGTAAGCTTAATTCTTCTAATCAAGCAATTATTTAAATGTGGATTCTAATTCGTATTTTTATTATTCAACATAAGTCTTGATTTCCCTAGCTAATTAAATTCCTTCTTCTGAAACAAATGAAGCGAAGCACTCGACTTCTGGCAAATCCTAAGTAAAGGCTGGTGGAACTAATGGCTTGATTCTTAATTAATCTACTAGGACTGGATATGGTAAGTTATTTTCTGCGACAATTTATTCTTTGTAGATTTATGTGTTCTTAAGATTATAGGTTTAATATAATTATGTGAGCTAAGGTTCTACTGCCTTTATTGCATCTAACTATTATTATGTAAAAACTTTAGCGGAATTCTTATCTTACAAAACTTAATCTAATGCTGTTTTTGCTCTAACTATAAATCCTAATGCTTTTCCCATATTTTATCCTCTTGGCTCAATCTCAATCTTACCATAGAAAAAGGGTGCTAATGTTTATGCCTAGTTTGCTAAACTCCATATTAGATTAACTCTGATAACATTTTTAAATTGTTAAATTAATTACTATGATTGTTAAAATAATGAGTACTTTTGGCATCTTTTTCTCATTCAACTACTCAGCAGCAGCTTGGGCAATTGTAAATTCCTTGACTGCCTCGACTAGGGTTGCTGCAACTGTTTCTACTCCTAATTGTTTGATTGAGGGAAGCATATTGGAATATAATGACTTGTAGCATAGACCAGATAACTATTTTATATATTGAGATAGAATACCAAATGCTCTAAAGTCTCTAAATTTGGTGTTGATAAATCATAAGCCTAATCTTGTAACTAAGATGATATTTAAGCTTTGAAATCTCTCAGTTGCTATAATGCCCATAATCCATTTCTTAATTTTGATATTCCTGCTTTTCTGTCTCCATCATTTTCCGAATTCAATTTTGAGTGTCCAATAAAGTAATCAACCACTGCTAAATTGTAATAATAGCAGATAAGCTCATATCGTGCAGATTAGAATTCTAGTGATTTTTTCTATGGAATATTTAAAGAATTATTACCACATCATATGAGTCAGTCCAATGAAATTTGATCATTACTGCTTTCTATTCATTAGATTCAAACCTGATGTTCTTTCTGAACAAAGTTAAATATCTGATATAATCTAATATTTTAGGTTCTATTCCTAATGCTAACTATTAGTCGATAGCAATTGATAAGTTGAACTTCTCAAAATCTAATTCTTTTCGTAATTCTTAGAGTTTATTGACAGCAGGGTGGCACTAATGATAATAATAAATTAGAACCTGATCAAAAATTGATTGATCCCCATAATTATCCATAATGTATTTATAGATGGCTGCACTGTAGTCTATTAGTTTCGTTTGTTTGAGTGAGAGGTTTATCATTTTTTTTATTTAAAATAAATGAAGATTTCTTTTTCTTTTTTTATTATATATATCCATTTTTTAATTCCATATGATTCCTTAATTAGTTGATTTAGGGGAGGGTTATAATGAATTAGAAAAATATTAGATATTATAAAAGCATTTGGATTATTATAAGAATAAATCCAAGCAAGTGTAGAAGAGAGATTCAGGAGATCATATCAAATAAATAGTTAAATAACACCTTTAATCTGAAATTAATCCCTAAGAAATAATTGATATAGATAACATATTGGCATCTTTAGAAGAGGAAAAAATCAATCTTTAGAAACGAATATAAACATTCTACGATAAGAAAAATGGCGAGGCTGAGTTATTGAGCACTAGCCTACAATTAATTGATAGATTGAAATAATTATATAATGATAAACTAACTCTAAAATAGAAAAACAACCAATAATAGTAAGTTATCAGTTCTCTATTAATCAATTTCTATTAAGTTAATTATGAGTTAACTCAAAAAGTTTAGGATTTAGTTAGATATTAATCATAATTACCTAATTAAAGAGAGATAGAGCTGAGATAACAATATGATAAACTAAAATAAGAAGCAGATCAATTAAGGGTTGTCTATTCTTAGGTTGAATATGTTCAGAATCTTTTGTTGCAAGCGGATGAAACTAAGAAAATGGTGATTGAATTATTAAGTCGAAATCGTTGAGAAATATATATTTTTTTTTATTTTAATTTTATCATATGTTTCAGAGTGCTTTCTAAAATAATGCTTTTTTCGAAATATTTGATTCTAAAGGTTTAAATAGTAATATAACTTAGATGCTTAAAATAAGGCTAATAAGGAAAAAGAAAAGTTTTACCAACAGCTATATAAGGTTAGTTCAGCTAATATGATTAAAAATTTCGATAAGATTATGAAGAGTATATTTTATTTTATATCTTATACAGATTATGTACTGGATTTAGAAGGTCATAATAATAAAATGTAATTGCCAAAAGAAGGAGAGTTGGCTCTCGTTTAGTAGTTTTTATGTTTTCAGATTTACATTCCATAGACATAATCATGGACTTTAGAGTTCACCATAACTGATACATAGAAGACAAAAAGACATGTTTATATGTCATAAAATTGCAAATAAATTGAAAAGAAACCATTTCATTTGAAATACCCATATGAAATACCAAAAAACATTTGGCTTAATCTCTAGATAGATTTATATTCATTTATGAATGGATGGAGAGGATAGACTTTTAGATCACTGGATCTCATACTAATTTGTGCTCCTTGTAGATTGAGACGAATCTTTACAATGAAGTAATGCGATTAAGATGGGTAATTAAATTCGTTAAAAAAATAATTAGATCAATTATTCCTAAAAATCTACAATATCCTCCAGGATTCGAATATCAAAATCATGTCATATAATTCATTGATGGAGTAGATTCCTCCCAGGATAATCTAATTATGAAGTAATTGCATTTAAAATATTTAGAGTGACTTCAAAAAAAGTCACTGGGTTCTCATAGTAGAGTTAGCAATCACAGAAAGCTTAAAAGACTACTTAGGAAAAAATAGTTAAAAATAATATTGTATTTGATGACCATCCAACTCCAAAACGAAAAACACCTATATAATCAAATTAGAAACCACAATAGTTCAACGAATAAGTGGTTGAAAGTAATGAATTCGAAATAAGTGCCAAATAGATATCAAGGTATTCTAAGATTAGTAAAACTGACAGTATGAGGAAGTAATCTGCTCCAAAAAAAGAAATCCCAAAACCTCATGAACTTAAATCATCCAAATCCGTTCCACGAAAATAACTTATTCCTGAGAAGAAGGTAAACAAATAGTAGGAGGAGGACTATTATATGAAAACTTAAAAGTTTACAACCTTAAATGAACCTCTAATGATGAGTTAGAACTTATAATTTTAAAACAATGGGGAAGAAATAGAGGAATTCATAGAGGAGGATTTTTAACCAAAAAATAATCAATAAATCAAAATAATGAAGGTAGAATTTTTGGAAAGCCCTACTTAGAGACCCAAATAACAACAATAATAATAATCATCACTAAAATAATCATAAATAGGAAAAGGGGAGTAAATTGAAAAAGTAGAAAAAGTGGAGAAAGTATAAAAGTTTTACAAGGATGAAAAGAAGGATGCTTTAGAAGAGTCTCAAAAGAGAACTGGATAGTAATTCAACAAAAGATCAATCAGTGAATTAAAGAATGAGAGTAGAGTTTAGGAAGTAAATAAATAATTTAATTTCTAGGTAAATGTAGAAGATAGTTTAGAATCCACTTAAAATGGATTTTATGCAGCATAAATGAAAAAATATACTAATTTGCAAAGACCATTTACACCAGAATATGGTGTCTAGTTTAATTTTAAGCCTAAAGGTAGAGAAGGTTTGTGATAATATATATTTTTGTTAACTATCACTTTTTAATTGCTTAAAAGCTAAAATTTGGATTTAAGTCGATAAATTAATTCTCCTGTTTCTATTATTATTCCTGATGTGAATCAATCAGGTTCTTGTTGTATGTAAACTTTTCGTAAATCTCTTGTTTTCCTATTACTGTCTTAACAGGAGTATCTTTGGGTGTTTCTTTAGTGAACATCTAGATTAATAGTTATTCATACTTCATCAAAGTGTCTCAGATCTCTAGAATTGAAGATCTTGGGTTTGAATGGTGCTGCTATTTATTTATCATAAAGAGCTTTCCAATTGATTTCGCTGAAGAATTCATGATTTTTTATCTCATCAATTCCTTTTGCTCCTAGCCTTGAATGGGGCTCATAATATTAAATCATAATACATTATTGTCGAGGAGTCCCTTCAACAAATTCTGTGCAGATTATCCGAACCATTGTTTCATTTCTATCGGTTTCTCTAATCTCTACTTAAACATCTAATTTTTATCCTTGCTATAAAATGGTGGTGCTCCGCTCAACATTTCATACAATAACGCACCAAGTGACCAAAAATCAACTAATTTATTATGACCCTATCCTAACAATATTTCAGGTGCTAAATATTCTGCTGTTCCACAAAATGTATTTGTCTTTTCATCTTCTTTCATATCTACTTTAGATAACCCAAAATCTGTCAACTTGATGTTTCCATCCTAATCCAATAGAATATTTTCAGGTTTAAGATCACGGTATATTACTCCATTTTAATGTAGATACTCTAATGCTAAAATAATTTCAGCTGCATAAAATTTAGCTCTTTCTTCAGGGAATCTGTATGCTCGCCTTAGATGGAAAAATAACTCACCTAAAGGGGAAGAAATAATTTTATACCTCCAATCATGAAATCCATTATAAGATATAGCTTATGTTGTGTTTAAAAAGCATAATGAAGTTTAACTAAAAAAGGATGATTTGTATTTTATAAAATGGTTCGCTCATTCTACGTATGCAATTTCTAGTTTCTTTTCTCAATCATATCTTTCCTTAATATTTTCATTGCATATAACTCTCTTGTTGGTTTATGCGTAACTAACATGACCTTACCAAATGAACCTTTTCCGAGAACTTTTTCAATCTGAAAGTCTTTCAATTTGACATCAGTTGCATCGTTTGTCTCATTTAGGAAAACCCTCTCCTAGGCAGATTCATTATAAGAGTCATAAGGAGGAATTGTGTCTAATGACGGATCCTCCTTTAAAGGTTCGCTTCTTGAAACTATGCATAATCCCATTTTTTAATTATAATAATAAGGAAATTTCTTCACATGAAATCATTACACAATTTTCCTATTCATGCTATATGAAATTTATATTATTTAATTTAATGAATGACGAAGTTAATGATATTAAAGGGTTTTGGGATACAAATCTATTAATCGTCCGATTTTCATTTGACATGTGTTCATTATTTTCCTATTTATACATGATATACTTGATTTATAGGTTTAAGATGCTTAATCAGACATCTGTTTAGTTAATATTCTCGCAAGCGATCATATAAATTACTTTACTTTATATCCCATTTTTATTGGTATCCATATTTTCGGGAAAGAAGGGACGTTCAGATACACCTGAATTCGTAGATCAAGGATTTTGTCAATATTAAGGGTTTTCAATAACCTTAGGCTGGCTTGGAGGAAATTTTTCAAGTTTATGGGCGTCTTACTATACATAAAGAATGTTATATGGTGAAAAATAGAACAAGAAAAAATTTTATCAGATGTTAACTGCATTGGTGGTTGTTGGATTACCAACAGCTATTTATTTTGCATCAAAAAAAGAATATATTTGTAAATTATAATTGTAAATTCTTAAGCATTTTTTCTATTATTTAGAGGAACAAAGTATTATGGATTTTGTACCACTAAAAATTGGATTTATGTGGGATTTGAGTTTGCATTTTAAGTATCTTGCTAGATATTTATGATTTATATTTTCTGTTTTAAGATTAATAAAATGTAAAACAGACTAATTGAAGCCGGAATTTAAGTTGATAATGTTTTAATAAAACTATAATATGCAGGAATATCATAAATCACAATTTGGAGCATAAATATGTTTACAAAATTCTGTAATTATTATTGGACTGATTAAATTAACTTTTTGTTTTAATGGTATTTTTTGGATGTATTAATTTGGCAACCGTTGAACTTGCTCTTTGATTTAGAAGGGGTTTGGATGTTATTTCTATTTGTGAAATTATATAGAACGTTTTTAGATGATTCTGTTTCAATCCTTATTTATAAAATACTTTGGGATAGATAAAAAAAAGATTAAGTAATCAAAATTAAATTTAATATTATGCATAGGTTTTTATTGAATCTAATTGCGAAGATTTTCTTGATAATAAGGAGGATGAAAGAACCTTAACACTCACTAATTGATTATAATATTTTTATTAATTATTTTAATAATTTGAAATGGATAATTGGAATTAGATCTTCACTTATTCGATTCGACTATCATTCCTATTGATATCATTTTTATGCTATATTATGATTATAGTCACTATTATGAAATATAAACTTTATAGAATTCAAGCAGGAGCCCTTTATTTAGGTTTGTCATTTCTCTAAGCCTTTATGATATTTTTACCTACTATCTTAATTTTGCTGATTGATCTCTAACCTGTTTAGGAAGGTGTTTTGTGCACTTACTAGTCATATTCAGTATTAGTCGGTTACATCTGGGCCTCTGGAATTTCACTTTTAATGGCAATAATTGTATTGAGAACTTATTACTTTAGAAAATCAGCTTAGGATTTTATAAGACTATTTACAATTATTTGGCTAATTTAATTTGTACTCTATTTAGTAATTAACTAATTCTTATTTAATTTCACTCCTAAACGTATATAATTTAATATCAAGCATTTGCCTTGCATTTTAATAAAATTGAAATAAAATAATTTTGCTCAGGAGTTGTTGAAAGTATTGTCCTATATGCTGTTTAGGATCTAATCTATTTGTTTATATGGATATTTATAAGGTTTTAGAATTTAAACATATATTAGGATATAAATCTATTAAAGGAACAAATTGCTATAAAGTTAGAATATTTACATAAAGGAAGTTATTCTATCTGTCTAATATTTAGGAGGATCTTAGATTATTTTATTTTCTTTCAATTAATTGTTGAAAGTATTAGATCAGTCAATAAGCGGTTATTTATGGCTAGACATTATTTTATATTTTTTAAATGAGATTTATTCATTAGAAGGCTTGCTTGTGACATACATATTTTTGACTTCATTTTAAGGATATTTAAAAGTAAGGGCCCCTCACTTATACTTTTTGCTACCAAATTATAGAGCTGTAATTTTTTAAAATTTTTATATATTAAGACATATTCAGTTGTTTTTTAAGATGATAATTAAGTTAATGAATAAGTATAATCATTATATTGACTGTCTCTTTTTGTTTTCTAACTGTTTGATCTTTTTCTCCAAATAATCTATTCTTTTTTCCTAATTAGATTTCAGGAAAGATAATTCAGCTTATAAATCAGATTGTTTAGCTTCTAATTTTTGATTTCTATTCTCCAAATCATGGTTTTTGCTTTATAATTGTTTTATTATTTTATCTAGTTGTTCATTTTGTTCAACAAGTTTAAGGTTCTAGTGATAGAGGACTTATTCGTTAGATAATATATTGGGTTGGGTTTTGGTTCTAACTTAGTTACCATTTGGACTAAGTTAATTTTCTATTTCTGATAATTGATTTCTTTATCGTGTCTCTGGTTTTGGAGGCAAGAACGAGAAGGTGTTTTTTGTATGCATTTTTTATAATTAAATTTTATTTTTTTAATATGTAATTTAAATTCAAGACAACCAAGAAAACCAGAAGCACTTATTAAGCATAATAAATATATTGGTAGTGGTTTAAATTGAAGAGATATTTAAAGAGTTATACTTTTAAGGGGGAAGAAATAAAACCTAATATTACATTTCACTAATAATAATTGCCTTACAAATATTAAAGTTTCGATATGGATAAATATGGTATGACAATAAGTTAATTTCAGTTGAGGACTAATAGAATATGAGAACCCTACATGTATTAGCACTGTTGAGTACAAGCTTTGTTTTATCATATTATTTCGCGAGATTAATTTATGATGATGAATACAGATACTTTGTTAGTATAAAGCTACCTTATCATATGAAATACTTTGATAAGTCAATAAACTGGTTGAGTGCAACTAAGTAAAACATATATCAAGAGGTATATTTTGTTAATTACTCAAGCTAAATATATCAGAGGATTCAGATTTAAGAATTAAATATCATAATGTAAAGTAATATTTGAAGAATCGATACTTACCACAAAAACCAACGATTGATCTAGTGGGAACAGATAAAATTATGAAAGATTTCGATAAAATATTAGAAGAATAAGACTCTAAATTAACTTAGAATATTAAATGAATATTTTATATTAAATTGATTGTCTTATAACTTAACTAGGGTTGGAGCCGATCTCAAGCTACAATTTAATAAATCCGATCTTAGATTATATTATTAGTGATGGAGATATCAAATAGTAGGAGAGAATGGATTAGAAGGAGAGAACGATGCATAATTTAATTCATTTAAGAAAATCAATTTAAGCTTTGAATGAGAATATACACGGAGAATCTAATATTAAATACTTGGAAAATCATACTAAATGCGAATATGAAATCAAGAGGCTGTAAAATAAAGTAAAAACAGGTAAGGAGAAGATTTAGGAATTGACGGTTGGGTATATGAAAGAATTGCAAAACCTTAGAGAGTAGTTATATAGATAAGCATAAGCTGGATCGGAATATTATGAAGTCTCATACTTTGATTAGACTGAAATAAAAGATAAGAAATTTTTAGAACTACTAAATAATAGACTATCGTCTGTAAAGATGCAATTCGATTAGAAAACAAAACAATTGTCTTAGGTCATTCAGACTCAAAAGGCAGAAATCTAACACTTCAGAAATTAGGTCAATGAGTTATTAGAAAAAATAGAATATTATAAAAATCCTGAATATTTGATAAGGAAAGCCTTCTACTTAGAAAGTGACCCATACAAGCTTTGGAAATAGATAGAGGATTCCAAGGGATCGCATTATATTTTTCAAGTATTTGAAAATTAAAAAAGAAATTATGGAATTGATTATAAAACAATCGATAAATCATTGATGGTGTAGAAAGCATATGAGAGAGATTTCTAAAATTATAAAAATATATTGGAAACATAAATGGTTGGATTCATGGAAAAGATATTGGCAGATGTTTATGAAATTCGACAAATAAATGTGTAGTTAGAATCAGAAAATGATACTTTGAGGAGAAAATAAATAGAATAGTTAAAAGCATAACATTAAAAGTTTGAATCTGTCATAAATAAGATAGTTAAATATCATAACCATTTTGTATTGAGGGTGGGCATAGTTATATTATAAAAAGGGTAGCTAAATTTTTAATCAGACTTTTTCAACAAATTATCCAAATTTAAAATTAATGAAATTCAATCATCTGTTAATGAATATCTGATTCATGATATTAGTGTTTTATAAGATAAAGTCAACTAATAACGAATTAAATTACAAAAAGAAATTTAGGAGAGAAAGAATACAGAACTCAAAATAAAGGTCAGCGACTAATACATAAATTAAATAACCAATATACTGAATCTTAAAATTTAGAATACTACAGAATAAGAATTAAAACTATAAAAATTAGATGAGGTACAAATCAAAAATTGTCACGAGCTACTTACATAGTTATAATATTAGTAAACCACTTATGACAAATATTTACAAAATTTGAAGAAAGTCGATTAATTCACTATGACTGAGGAACAATATAATGTGGAATCTTATAAACGAAGAAGATTATCCTCAAAGGAAAATAACTAAGGTAGTCCTAGGAATAAGTAATAGTATTCGAAAACTAAAATTGTAATAGCTTCTGATGATAATTGTTATGTTATAGAGGAAACTAATGATGAAATCAGATAAAATGGTTATCAATAGTACTAAAGTTAATAAATAAGTCCAAATAGGGCTCATACTTAGAAAGAGTTAAGGGAATAAGAAAATTCTCAAAGGCATCAAACTCCTAAGAATATTGAAATATAAATGAGGATAAATAGGGCAGTGGCATCAAGGATGGAGAACTAATAACACCAACGAACAGACGGTGCCACTTCTCCTCAACCTCCTATTTAGTTGAAGTCCAAACGTTCATTTACAATTGATTAGCCTTAAGAGAGGCAAAATGTTGTTAATGTCAATAATTTCAATAGTAATTTATTATCAGGTTTCGAATAGTTGGAATTACCTAGGGTTAGGAGAAAATCGGAAGTTAATAGGGATTTAAAAAAGTAATTAAAAGTACTTTAGAAATTTAAACTTTATGACTCGGATTCTGAAAGATAAAATTTGGGAATGGGAGAATTTAATATGAAAAAATAGCTTTAAGGAAAACCTAATATAGTCATTCAATATCGAGATTATCCGAATGATGAATAATAATAAATAATAACTCCTCCTCCATAATAAAATTTTGTTAGTCCTTTTTCAGAATACTAGAAGAAGCATAGAAAATAAGCAAGATTTTTACATTACCCGTATAAAATATGAATATAATCAATTTTAAAGTTACTTACAAAACCCATCATTTATATTTACAATTTATCTTTTCTATTTTACCCTTTCATATACATCATCGAAATCCATATGATACAGTCTCATCAGGGTCATTACTACTATGCTTGCACTACGAGATTTACCCCAAGCACAATGAACGAGTACCTTGCCAGCTGATATTGCATCGATTATAAATTTCAATGCATCATCAAAATAATTTTTAATTTGTTCTGTTTCTTCATCTAATACTCTAATTTTAAAGTATTAGAATTTTTCATCAAAGTAATTTGGTACTTCTATCGCGGCATTCACAATATGAGTAATCTCTAGAACTTCTAAGATATCGAGGCTTGAGGCGTGGATGGCTGAGCCTAGGTAGAGTTTATTTTTGATAATTTCTGTAGGAAAATCCTAGGTCATTAGATCTAATTGAATATTATCTAACCTTAATATATTGGATTCGCGAAATCTAAAAATCTATATTGGTCGAATATGTGTTCACTAGGCTCTATAAATATAGCAAATTCACGAATATGGTCTGCTCTCATCATTTAAGCTAATTTAAAACTTTCTACGATTTATTCTTTTTCTTAAACTAATTCTTCTAAAACCTTTGAAAAACAATCATAACATATCTTGACATAATCATCGAATTACTTTTTGATTTAAATAATACCTTGTTATAGTTTATATTTTATTAGACATAAAAAAGTAATTCCTGGCTTTTCTCAATAGCCATACAATAATTGTAAATTCTTTTTCGCTTATGGAATAACTGCAAAAACTCGACTGGGACTGACTATTCCAAATCACTTGTTCTTTAAATCTTATTTTTCTCATCGATCTTTAGATGAACAGAATTTTTTAATCTTTTTTAAGTTTATTTTCTATAATCATATATTATATAGCCTGATTTCTGTAGCTGAGACATATTATTGAAATATGAGGCAAAGCACAATGTAATTAGAGGGGTATTCTACATATTGTTTCTTTTTTATAACAATTTTATTCCTTTTTATTAATTAATATAAATTTAAGATTGTCCAAAGAAGAATGGCTTTGATAGAATTTAAAAACATCAATAAATTGATTAGGAATAGCATAGTGATGAAGAATTTAAATTTAATATTACACATTTTTTTATCACATAGGGCATTTTCTGTCTAAAGCGCTTGGACCTAATTCCTAATATTCTCCTTTTCCTATCCACATAGACTGGAATGAACTGAGACTAGCCAATATACTTCCTCCTATAAAGACAGAATGTTGACGATTTTACTAAAAAGCTTATATAAAAACTTACATTTGATGGATATTAAATTAATTTAATTTTACACAATGATGGTGCTAAAGGTTATAATTTATTATTAAGTTTATTTATCAATCCTGGGATTGCAGATGAACCTCCAGTAACTAACACTGAACCACATAATGAGGATTTTAAGTCTGCCAAGCTACTATTAACAACATCAATAAGCATATGATCAATTCCTTTAAAATTGTCTTTATGTTAAAAGAATTTTTCTGCTATTTCTATTGTGTCACTGTTGCTTAATTGTATTGAGTTACCATCTGCGAGATCGTACTTTGTCTAAACACCTTAGCCATCAAACCCAATCAAGGCTTCTTTAATGTCTCTTAACTAATTGTTCTACTTAAATAAAGAGGATGGGTCTTTGCCTACTAGTAGAGAGGCTGGTACATAAGGAATAAGCAAATCATTCAATTATTCTCCTCCAACAGGTGCTGTGACTGTTTGCTTAATGAGGGTATATCCTTCATGCACTGCTGCTGCTTGAGATTGGAATGCGCCAATATCTAAAACTAAAGCTGATGATCTGCCTGCAGAGAATGTTGATAAAACAGGGTTTCTAACAGTGAAAAAGTTAGGAATGGACAAATTTTCAAATAATCTTTCCACCACTTTTTGAAGATCAGCCTTTGTCTAAAAATTATTTGCTAATAGGAGAGACAATTCTTTAGGTTAAGCCACTATGCCTTTGTAGATAGCTTCAACACATTTCACATAGAGGTCTGCGTCGAACGGGAGCAATACATCTAAAATATTTTAATTTGGCTTCACTCCTAAGTGTTCATCCCCAAATTAGAATTGATCTGTGCATTTTGAGAAAGTTTAATATCTTGGACAGTCATCACCTGTATATCCTGATTTTAAATATAATTATCCAATATCAGCAACAACTGAGAGTATTTCATCACTTATCATTTATTTTATATAATATTTTTGATAATGATTTTCTTTCTTTTTTCAATTCATAATGTAGGCTATCCATGTCATTGATCATTTTACCAATGATCTCGTTGTTTGATTTCGAAACACTTGAGTGCACTGTTACGCTCTTGACGGGCAATTTCACTTTCGGGAGATCATTGTTCCTAAATACCATTAGTTTGTCTTTGATGTCGATCTTTTTCTCACTCGTCCAATCTCTTATGATTTTTTTCCTTAGTCGCTTCTCACCTTGATTGGAACTCAACTTAAACTTGGTATTCATCTCCGACTACTAGGTATAAATCGATTCCTTAAATTTCTCTGAAAGTTCTCTAAATCTGTCCTTGTTAGAGTTGTAGTCCCATTCCCAATGAGCGAATCGTTTAAGAACTCTCTGAGATTGAAGCAATTCCGTCTATTTGAGGTACTTTCTCATCTGCTTGTTTGACCAAAAGTCGCTCGATAGCATAGATCCAGAAGTTTTATGCTCATAAATTCCCTTAACGATGGGTCGTAGTTAATCATCTGCTTCAACTTCTGCCTTTTTGAATGCACATTTAGCGAACGTTAATGGACGATGTGTTAAAGTGTTTGTTAATTGTTCGAACAAAATCTGGTTTTTTATTAGATGTTTCTTCTGAGTTTGTTATTGTGCATTAAAAACCTCAATATCCTTTATGTTTTTTCCTTCTATAATCTCCTTCAATCTGATCTATATATTTAAATAATATATTTTACCTTATTACTCATTAATTAATTTTATGGACCCAATAACTTAGATCAAGAACCTAAATCAGGCTTATGAATAAAAGTACGGAAGTTTATTTTAAATAGCAAATCTAATATAAAGCAAATCTAGGATATGGTTAATTTAATCAATTAGACAGAAATTGTTCATGAGAAACAAAGAAAGGAATTTGAATCTTATCTAAAATGATTAAATATAAAATATGTTGAAAATTCATGAATTTTTATCTGTTGCCAGCTAATTGGCATTTAATTCAGCTTAGATTATACAGGCTACTAAATTGTCTAATAACCTTCATAAATAAATGAAAGGAGTTGATGATCCTGTAACCTAGGCTGACATCTAGGCATAGACTCATATCCTAAAAGTATTAAGGACATTTTGGTAACAAATTAATTCATTCTAGGCCAACACTTCGAATTATTGGAGAGGAAGATTAAGAATCATAATCTGAAATACAATTCTAGCCTTCAAGGTTAGATTTGTATAATCAAAAATATTTTGAGAAAAATAAAAATGGATAGGATGTTAATTTAGAATATGAATTGAAGGATTTATGTTGTTGGGTTGATCCTTTAGATGGAACTTTAAGTTTCGTATAAGGAGAGATGGATGCTGTCACTACTTTAATTGGATTATCGTACAAAAATAAACCTGTTGCAGGAGTTATTGGTCAACCATACCAAAGGGTGAATGGTTAGTTTGAGTACAAACCATTGGTCTTCTTCGGACATACTCCTTAACAACGAATTTTTTATTCTACTTAAATAGATTAGGAGGAACCTAATGAATTTTAAAAGCAATAAAAGGAGGATTAAAAAATTATTGCCACCCAAAAGAATAGAATCACTGAGTAAAATTTAAACAGAGTCTAATAGTTGGCAAATCAAATTATACAAATTGGTGGAGCAGGAAAGAAATCATTAATGGTTCTCTAGGGAGAGGCAGACTATTATCTATACATTGGAAAAAATCAGTCCTTATGGGATGTTTGTGCACCACAGGCTTTGATCAATACATTTGGGGTAATAAGATTATCAAAAATAGGGCTCTCTAATCGATCTATAAGGAGGCGATTATAATTATGATCCTGATGTTTAATCGACTAAATGTGAGGGAGGATGTCTTGCTACATTACATTAATAGAACTTACCTGCACTAATCGAAATCACAAAGGCATATTTATGATATTTAATATTATAATTATTTAATAAAAACAAAATGTAATTGGATGAGCAGGAGGCTGGTTTGGATAGATTTATTCATGCTTGTATGAAATAGTATTATATTTAATACTATAATAGTTATGAGAATAAAGGAAATACTGGGAATCTAAGGGATAGGGCACTAGCATAATGGTTGGATTTGAAATCATACAAAGAGAAAGTCAAATTGTTGGAATTTGTGGAGAAGGAAAATAGGATCTATGATATGAGCCAGCCTAAGATAACTAAATTCTTTAAGCCTTTGGGAAAATAATCAGTCAAGAAGGAATAAAGTGAGGTTGGTCAAGGCCCATAAACCGCCAAAAAAGAGAGAAAAGAGTCAATAGATGAATACAAGAGATTTGCTGATAACACTTATTGGAAGATAAAGTTAGAGTATGAGAACTTGAGCCCAGAGAGTATTAAGTAGATGGTGCAAAAATAGTGGTCGGCAAGAAAGTCATTGTTCAATTAAACTTAAGAGCCTTGAATTTTTATATATTATCACATGAATTTGAATTGTAATGGCGAAAAATGGCTTAATGACACCTGATCATAAAGATCATCTGGTATTTTCTCTCCTTCACTCCATGGAAAAAATTAATATTTTTATGGTACAAATTCTTGGTACAAATAACTTAAATATCCTGTTTCTTTATAATTAATTAATATAATAAATTACTCTCTTTAAATCCCTTTTATAGTTTAATCAAGGATGTCACTAAAGGTAGACAAGCTGATTATCCGTCATTAAAAAATTTGGTTTGTTGTTTTCTCAGAATATATACAGAATATACCTAAACTCTGCCATTATTATTTAAAGGGCAATGTAGCGATTGACTTCGATATTAATTTATTTTATCAAACAAAACTACTACTCTTTGAGAGTTTAAATTAGCTTTTTCTGATTTTGAAGTTCATCCTCGAGTTCTTACGATTATGTTTTCAGTGTTTTAGTAAACTTAAACTCATTCCACAAAATGTATGATTTTTTGAAGCCATAGTGGGATATTATTCTGGTTTTTTCTTTTTTGAAGTATCTGAATTTATATTTGTATAATAATCTTGATGATAATAATGTATTTAACCTAATGAAAGACTGCATGTTTTTATGTCTGAAATATTAAGGAAGAATTTCAGTGACAAACATGCTTTAGTTTAGAATAACAAACTGATCCTCATTTAGCCATTATATTATATGAGAGTTATTTGAATCCTAGTCAAAATTTATAAATTACCTCAAGAATGCATTGAAGTTTTTTTAAAAAGCTGCTTTGCTATTACATGTTGAATTAAATTATAATTTCAATATTTTATATAATTTAATAATGCTAATTTATATATTGATCTAATCATGGAACTATGTAATTCTTATTTTTAATATATAATTATGTAATTCGCACTATAATAAAAATCAATTAAAAAATAGCCTTTAATATTCATGTTAAGCAATCGGCTTTAATTATGTTATGTTTTCAGGATCCTATAACTGTTTCTCAGCCTTACTCAAATTTATGGACTATTCTTATTACTTTAACTTTTTTTGCCATTTGTATTACTTCTTTTGTTATTCAAGCATTTTTGCTCTATTTCTATTATACAACAATTCATTTGCCTAGTTATAAATTTAATATCTTTACAGGTTGTTCTTATTCTTTTTCAATTATTGTTGATTTATTAGCACTAGGTTTCATAGATTAGAAATTATAAATGGGATAAATGTATATTCTTCTTAAATCTTCATCAAGCTTAGCTAAAGCATAATAGGTCTTGTTTTGGGTAACTTTTGATTCAAATGTAATTTTCTCTTTCAATTAATCATTCATCGGTTCTTTTGATTAAAAATCCATTTGAATGCTTGTCGATAAGGGTTTGTAATTTATGTCAGCTAGTGAATAATATTACTCTAACTATCCGATATTAGTTAGAGGGAAATTAAGCATGTGAAATCTCTCTTTGGATTAAATCAATATAACTTCATATTCCATTAATTTTTTAATGTAATAATTAGACTAGTTTATCAATGTTATTGGCTTGGACATATTTGACTACTCGCCGCCATTGATTTATTTGGCTGATATTGTGCAATTAAGACGCCCATCCTATATCGCCACCTTCTATGTTATCATTTCAATCATCCTGATATGTTTCAATATAAAAGCTTAGATAACAAGTGATTTGATAGGATTCATATACCCAGCATACAAGACTTTCTTAGCCTTAAAAAGCAGAAGTATTTTTCCATAAAAACAAATAAATAGCTTAAGAAGATTAATTATCATGGACTATTTATTGGATGGCTTATACTATTATAGTGATGAGTAATACAGCCGCTGAATCATTGTTTAGAAGAAATGTCTTATTTTATATTGTCAGGAGTATAATGTTTATCTATTTATACACGAGAGGTACATTAAAATTAAGGAAATATGGTATTCAAATTTACTAGAAATTCAATTAAATAATTGATCTATATGTATGATCATTCTTATTATTCATCTTTCTTAACTTCCTTTGGACCCTATACAACTATTAATAAAAATTCTTTATCTGGAGCAACCATTATTTCATTTTTCTTAGATTTGATTCTCAAAAATGTTAATTCATTTGTTTAATCCAAATCTCTTACAGTTGATCTATAGATTAGAGAGTTATATAAATAATACTTTGCTTTAGCTGCCAATCCAGGAATAATTCTAGCTATTGCATCTCCTTCCTTCTATCTATCCCCAACATATGACGTTCTAATTATTTGTCCATCATTGTTACAGATGACTATACCTTAGACAGAACTATGGGTTTAGATTCTATTCAACGTTTCCTCAATATCAGCCATATTTTTTAATATTTGGATTATAATATTTATTTTCTTCTTTAAGTTTCTGCAACTGTTGCTATAAGAGAAATGTTTCTTAAAGCAAACCTTAGATGTATTTCTCCTCTAATTCGTCAGACTGATTGGATTTCAAATATTTCAATTTAGCTCCATAAATTATTGAAGAGACATCTTTCCTTTTAATTTCCTTAATGTGATCGTAACCTTCCAGCTTTGATCTTGTCAAAGGTGATTGTTTATATTAATTGACTTCCTACTCTAAAAGATCTCTCTCTTCTAATAAGTTTTATATCATTCTAAAGTAACTAATCTATGATACCTATCTTAGAGAGTGTTATCAGGTTTTAATTCAGATTTATATGTTTAGTGATGAATTTTAGAAACCTGCAGTTAGCTATTTTTCCCCAATAATAATTTGGAACCATCTATCAGATCGAAACCCTCCACTTTAGACCTAGAGAGTGGAGGTGCTGCTGATTTCATTTGCACTCTTGCTAAATTTGTCTTTAATATTCCATTTTATTTCTTCAATTACTCTGATAATTATTCCAATTCCTTCATATATTCTGTTTTAACTGCTGAACTAGAATGCACATTATCATTGGCGAAGATTGTACTTAACTTTTGTTTTGTTCTTTTAATAAATTAAAAATTATATACGGATATTTGGCAAAATCTGATGTCTTCTCTCCTAATTTTACTTAACTTTTGGTATCTGCAATTTTCACAATCACTTTCTCCTTCTTTTATTTATAGGGATCATAAATTTTCAACTTTTATTGCAATATTTTTGCTTCGGATTCTAATAGTTTTATTTCTAATAGTTGTTATAATTTTATTACCCTCTTTAAGATTTTTGATGTAGAGGTCTGAGAGTGCTTCTGGATCATTGGCATCCTTGATATCATCGATCCAATTAGTTTATTTTTAGGATCCTTTTTATTTATTAATCATTAATATGGATAATTATTTCACAGTCATCAGTCTCTTAGGGTTGAGAAACTAGAATCTTCCTCCATTTAAGTAATATATATTTATAATCCCTTTTAGAGAGGCAAGATGGAGAAGATACAAGTCCATTAAGAAGATTGTTGAATTGATTGAAACAGCAAATCTAACACAACCCAAGATTCCAACAAGAGCATTCATTCTTGATCCTACAGACCGTATTATTTTGATTAAAATGTATTATAGCTGAATGGGATGATGATATGACTCTACCAGTTATTGAATATGAGAAGTTTATATATTAGGCAGGAGCATTTGGAGTCAATCTGGTATATATATTATAATAATATCTAGTTTCTTTATGCATACAATTATAATGTGTTCACAGCCAATATTAGACTTAGATTGCTGAGATATTTATTCCCTATCATAAATATCGCAGCTTTCACAAAGGTTTACGCCGATTATAAGGAATAATTGACAAAGGTGAATTTATTTGATCAATTTGTTTATTTGAGAGCACAGGAATTAGTGGCTTAGAATGAGTACTTGTTAGAGCATGACGGTAATATTTAAACAATATTTAGATGTTAAAAGATTTGTATGGTGGTATGAAGATTATAAGGAGACATTGGGTAGAGTTCATAGATAGGCTAATGACCATGAAGCATCAGATTTTTAGGATTCAGAAATTATTCTGTAAGATTTCATTAAGAGATACACGAATCCTAAAGAAAATAGACCATTAAATATTGCTAACAGAGCAGCAGTATTTTGATATCATTGCAATAAATAAATTCTTATATTACCTTCAAAATTAATTATTGCAACATAGTTCTGATATTCATGGAGAGTACACAGGTCTAATAACAACTATTTCATATTCTTGGCTTATATTATTTCGCTATTCTATGCTTTTATAAACAGAGAATTCTATTCTTTTAATTAATTCAACTTTAAATCTGTAAATGATACTGAACCATCCAAACAGCCACAAATGATTCTAAAGTCTTATGCTGATATACTACTAAATACAGCCCTTTGAATAAATGAATTGTGCCCAATTATTTTTATGTACGATATTTGTTTTACAAAATTAATAACATAAACAGAATCATCTTAGGATGCTATACAAACCTCAATTTTAGTTTAAATATAAATACCATTTAAAAAGTTTGATTAAATGAAAAGGATAATATGCCTCCATATTCAGTCTTGAATGAAAAAAGAGGTATATTCTAAGTGTCCATTATTCTAAAATATCCATCTAAACCAGACATAGCGATAATTTTCTATTCTTATATTTCATTATGATTGTTTAAATATTTGAGGGGGTTTTAAGGTAATTAGATGACATCATTCATCTGATTTTCAAATCTAAAAATTTGTACTGGATTTCCAACCTTCTGTAAAAGACTAAAATTGGTAAATTCACCATAATTGAGAAATTAATAATATCCAAATGACTTCTATAGTTTGTCAGGAACTATTTTAAATCTAATAAATACCTAATTTCTTATGATCATTAAAGTATAATTTAAAAAACTTATCAATTTATCCATTTTCGTATGTTTTCTTTGTATTATATAAAACTACTATTCCATCATAAAATAATACTAGCACATCATGTTCAAAAGTGTGGATTCTCAAAACCTTTTTTTGAATTAATATTTTATCATTTTATCCATTCAACTCAATAAACTTGAGTTTAAATTAAGTTAATTGTCTTATCTATACACTGCCCTCTTTGAATCCCAAAATTATATGGTCCTAATCGAAAAATTTAAAACTTGATAAACTCAGATGTGATGGGTCTTCAAAAATATACTTTTAAGTTGCCTTCTCTTTAATAAATTATATAATCGCTATAGATCTTGGAGTCTTTATTCCCATCAAGGTTTCCTTATTGTTGCCTTAATCATTGTCAAATTATATTACTTACAAAGTCAATCATGATATTGTTAGGATCTTGAGATATTTCTCGTGTATTCACATTACACACGAATGTCAATTGGCTTAATACTTTGTTGTCCCCGAAATCAAGATGTATAATATCATCATTAGGTTAATTTTTCATTAAATACTACAAATTTTTTTTCTTTCAATAATCATTTCCTAACCATCAACTAATATCTACGCCTTCTTCTTCTTCAATTTCTTCACATACACTCCAACCTGCTAATCGCCGTTCAAAATCATCACCTTACCACCTGATGATGGGAGGCAAGGTTTGACATCTGATTCACACAAATCATCATAAGTTTGACCATCTGAAGAGGTGGCTAAAAATCTATAGTCATCATAAACATCATTTATGTATAGTTTCTTATTATATAACTTACCTTAATTATATGTTTTACTTTTAACTTTAACCTTTATTCCAGGTTAAATCCACTTTATTTTATTATCGACCTCCTTAGATCTACTTCTGCTCTTTATCTTTTCATTGGTTAATTGTTCTGTGATTTGATCCTTAGCAGACTTGATGTTTTCATCATTTATTTTTAATTACACTGTATAGGAAAGAACCTAATCTTTTTCATCTCTTTAGATGTCAATTACTAACCCTCTAAGATTTTTATATTTTCCATATAGGATTTAAACTTCTTATAGTTTTTGAATTCCAGATAATCGGACTTTTTCATCAATTGACTTGTATGCCTTGCCAGCTTATGATACCAAATTAGGTAATGAGCCCAAACCAGATTTTGCTGGTCTAGGAATATATTCAATTGGTTTGACTAATGCATTTTCAGTATTCTTCCCTATCTTTTTATCTTCATCCAAGCCCATCTTTTAAAGCATCATGAGTCCGAATTTTGAGACAGGTGTTTTTGCATAAGTTTGCAAATCAACATTTTCGGCTGCTTGGATTAAGTGTTTTTAATCCCATGGCACATCTTAAATTTACATTTTTTATTATGGATTATTTGGAACTAATAATACTTATATCACAAATAATCTGTTTAGGTGTGGCAATACTATTATAGACTCATACTATACCATTAGTGTTTAAGGAGGCAGCTATGTTGTTTATGTTGAGTTCATTGAGCGATTACAAAATTATATTAGGATTATGGATCTCTATCTTACTTAGAGAGATGTTTAAAAATAAAATAAAACCTAACAAGTATCATAGTCGCAACAATTCGGCAACTCCGCACTTCATTCATGAATTGAAAGCCAACTCCTAAGTTTCAATAGTTGATATGGTACAAGGGCCTGTTGAGGCAGTACAAATATTTGATCATGTTACAGGGGAGAGCGAATATGCTATTATGAAAAAGACAGATTAGAGCGTTTTGAGATAATTAGGGATAACATTAAAGAACACATTATTTTTAGAGAAAGGCAGAACCAGTGATTTTTCTCGTGAACCTAACTCAAGACTTATATCGTAAATAGCATCAAATGTGGATAAACGGGGATTATAAATTATTTATGAAGAAAATTAAGACACGCCGAAATAGAGAATTTAATATTCTATCCCTTGGAAGATTGGGGATTTTGATAAACAAATGGAAGAGATTGAGGAGACGAGATCATAGGAGGATAAAGTTATAGATGTAAGATACGAGAATCTACTAATAGCATTATTAGCAGGTATCTCTATAAATTAAATTTTTATAAGGAGGTGTAGTACCATGTTTACCCTTAAATTACCTGAAGTTCTTGAATATATTTTCGTATGGCCTAGTTATGCATAGTTGTTTTCAAAGAGAGACAATTTTAACATAAACAGAATTATTTATGTAGTTAGGAAATATTGTGTTAAGCATTTGCGGATATGTAGGATTTTATTTTTATCCTATGACTTAATTGGTTATGGGATCTCTCTTATTTATTCTTTTCAATACAAATCCAAATTTATAACTATTTGTTTTGCCTTTTCCATGTATCATAAATTTATTTTGATTTATAAATCATTTTTAAGCACTTCAATTATATCATCACCAGTTTCCCATTAAACCACCTTACATTAGAGTGGGTCTTACTACAACATTTTATCCAATTAAAACCCCTTTCTAGCGAATGCATAATCTTAAGGTCTTAATACCTTGCATGCACAGTAATCATTCCTACCATCTCCAAAATAACAAACTTATTCATACTCCTCAAGATTATAGTTATCCTAGATAGCCTTTTATTTGCATTAATTGTATGGACATGACTCACTTTAACAATTATTCTTATGAAATGGCCTTATGTCCAATTCAACATCATCAATAACATGAACTGGATTGGTCAAAATCTTAGTAAACAATTGGCCTAACTTTTATTTCTCTAAAATTGATTCAATAAAGAACGTATTGCTATCTGAAACAATCGATGATTCGATATTTTCTTAATTTTAACTTGGTTTATGCAAATTATAAATACGAAATAAATTAGAATAAGTTTTAGAATCCTGGCGATAACTCCATTTCTTATAAACATTATTTTATTTGATTAGGCGTTATGTTGATGTGATAGTAATGTTGTAAAACCTTCCTCATGAATTTATTCCAAGTCCTAATCCAAACTTTGTTTTTTATGTCATCCATAATGTAATTGGGTAAACTGTTTTCTCCTTCTGGTAATAACTTCCAAATGTATGTGTCTGTGTTCTAATCAACGATAGTGTTATCGAAGTCGAAGAGAAATAAAAACCTCTTTTTTGTTTACATTTTAATAAATTAAATCATATTTCTTTACAATTTCAGCATTTAAACTGTATTAATAGTGGCTCCCCTAACTTTATCCAATTAGTCAATCCTTTTATGAATTCGCTCTGATTTAAATTAACATTATTTGTTGTGAAAGTAGTGTCTATTGAGTTTACTATATATACATTCTTATATGTTGGAGATTGTCTAAGGATTTCAAGACCTAATTGATTATATTGAATTATACTTTCTAGTATGAATTATGCCTTTTCCAAGATTAAATAGTCATTAGTTTGTTTAGCTAATTTTATGACTTCATAAGCTCTGTATTGTTTGTCCATCCATATTTTTTCTTAAATATCAATATTCTCCACTTATTAGACATAATGATTGTTTATGAGATTAACTACTTCATCCTTCCTCTATTTGATTTATTTGAAGATTGCAGAAAAAGTGTTTTCAACCTCCTTTAATACTTTTTGTCTTGATTCTTCAAATGTTAATTTTGTGTGTCTTATGTCTACTAAAATGGTTTCTGTTTTCTCCAGTTTCAATATTCCTAATTTCATTTATATTTATATTACCCTGTTTTGCAGCATTATCCATATTCTATCTCAAGTCTTTACTACTTTAATCCATAGGTGCAACATCATGTCCCTTATGCTCTCCAAACATCAAACAAGTAGGACATATCAAACTATATTAATTTTACGATTAAATACATATGACAATTAGTGCAATAGGCTTCTAGTAATCTTTTGTGAACCTAACATTCTGAAACTCTGAGGGTGTCTTCTGAATTGTATTTGTTTAAGGTTGTTACAGATTTATTAGGGTCTGTCATTAATATAAATAATAAAAGCTTAAAATAACAAATAAAATAAAATGGAAGACCAAGGTTTGATTTAAGAGAATGTATTGGACTAGGACTTTAAGACTAAATATCGAACAAATTTGAATGGGGTGTATTATATATAATAAAAAAAGAAAAAATGAGGAAGAATTTTTCTGTATTAGATGCAAATAACCGAGGATATCAAAAATTAATTATAGATATAGTTAGAAAACATATATTTGGTGTTTTGTTCTTTGTTTCTTAACTGTCTTGGGTGGATTAATACCATTTTACGTCAGAAGATGTTAGAGTGGTACACACTATTGTCCAGAATGTTTTACAGAGATTGGAGATACAGAATGATGATGAAAAAAAAGTGTAATTATTATATATATTATCAAAAATTCTCTAATTATTATTAGCTGAGTTATTAGCTCATGCTATGATTATGTCTAATTTATGCCTTATTAACTTATATAGTTTAACTGTTATTCTTACGATGTTTAATTTCTGGAAGTTCAATCGTTGAGTGTGCTTTATAATATTTTTAAATAAATTACAAGCCTCACTGATAACACTTAGATTTGCATTGAAATCCAATTTATTTCTGTTTCGTCCAAATTAAAAAAGACTATTATAAATTCCTACATCATCAATCTTCTCTACTATTTATTAGTGTAAGATAGGTTTCAGTTGTATATTTTATAATATACACTAAGTTTCATTAGAGGATAATTCCTCTATCAACACCTCACAATGAGATGTAAAGTAATCCCCACTTGACTTAGTCCTACGATGTCTTGACATTTTTGATTATTATTCTTTATTTAAAAAAAAATATTTTAATGTATATAATCAGATTTTGGTCTTCTTAATTACCTTCTCAAATACTTCAGGATCGAAGTTATCGATATCATTCTATAGTATATCCTTCCTACTTAAATTCTTTTCCTTAGCACGTTTTTTCAATGATCTTAAGTATTTACCCTTAACAAATCTGACGTGATTTGGATCAATATCACCCATATATTTTGCGATTTTGCGATTGTTTACTACTATGTCAAAATACTTGTTTAAACCTTCTAAAAAGGTCTTATACTACTCATGAGTCCATTCGGATCGCTTATCTGAATGATAAAGATATGATCTTTTGAATTAATTATTAAAATATACCTCTCTCCTTGAGTTTTTGGAGAATTTATATAATTAATGTACATTTGAATCGATGTCTCTACTTGTTCTTCAGATGATCTTAACCCAAATAGTTATTTCTTAGCCGATCTTAATACTCCAAAATACTCTTTGAAATGATCTCTCTTCGATGTCATTATAACCTCATAATGATTTTCATAAACCATCAATAGCTTTTCATATTAGTCTTGTGGAATGTTATAATAATACTCTAGTTGTATTAGTACTTAAAAGTAAACATAATCATTCGAATAGTCTTACCTTTTCCATTATTTTCCCTCTTTGTCATCATCAATTTCTAATTCAGCCAAAATTTCATTATGATCAAATTTGAATGGGACTCCTAATAGTTAGTTTGCAAATTTCATAGCCAGTATAATAATGTTTCTTATAAGTATTAACTCCTTTCTATAATTTGATGGAGTGCTTGAGAAATAATAGGCTAAACAGACTCCTTATGAAGTACAAAATTTATCAAAATTTATCATTACTGAATCATTCGATGTTGTAAGGTGTTTCAAAAATGACTTTTATGCAGTCTTATGTTCCCCCGAATCTGTCAATAATATCGACTTTTTTTATTTATTTGCCTTATAAACCTCAGAGTCACTTAAGACCAAGAATAATATTAAGTTTTAAATTCTTAAATGACATTTATTATACTCCTTAACATCCTTGAAAATGAACTAATATATGTAAGGGAGTATCACGATATCAATCTTCTAATACTTATAAACCTAATTAGGAACAAATATAGTTCTCCTTTCCTCCATATCTACTTTTTGCTATTCTTTCAGGATCATTCTTATGTCTCTGTATGACATCTGTTCTGTAGGTTGTTTAGAATGTCTTGTCTCCCTTAATTGAGGTTAATTAACTCGCCCAAGTAGGTCAACATTTTGATTTTTTTATTATTATTATGGATTAGGCACGTATTCATATGACTTTTATTTAATTTATTGTAAAGCTTGTTACTATTCACAGTATGTGTCGATGGCAAACAGTTATTTATTTTATGAACTTAGAAATCTTAAAATAAAATATTTACTTTGCTCTGTCATAATCTCCCACTAAATTGGATACCTCTGGTATTCTTAAGAATTCACTCTTGTAATCCAATCTTGAAAAATCCAATTAAGCAATATATTTTCTTAATGCAGTGGCATCCATTAATATCTCATTTAATGCTCGTTTACCACCAGTCTTCTTTACTACATTCTCTTAACAGTTGACAACTAAAACATGGTATAATTTAAGTCTCAATTGAATCTCATTCCAAACTTCACTGCTGGGAATCCAAAATTTTGCCGTCATTCTCATATCCCTTATTATGCTGCTTGATAAGTCTTTTAAACACTTAAACTTAAGCTGACATATTGCTAGCTCGAGCAAATATGTCTATAACTCAAATTCAATCAAGCAACATTATTCCTTTCTACTTAATTTCCTCTAAATATTTGCAGAGAAGTGTGGAAGATAATTTACGTTAAGAGAGGTTATAGGACCCAATTTAGCCTCTTCCTAAGTAAATAGACAACCCTCCAAAACCCTTTCATCTATTAAGAATTTTTCCATTTTATATATATAAATAAAAATTTCAAAAATGTATATTAATTAATGGTCATTATACAAATAAAATTTATTATGTCATGTTTTAAAAGTTTTATAACAAATCGAATCTAATTTTTTTAGAAATATATCCATTAAATGAAAAGAACAGAATACATTTTATTGTATCTTTTTTTAATGAAATAAAGAAATCAACAATAAGTTTTATAAATACATTAATTATTATATGCAATAAAGTTCATTTCTAATTTTACACAACCTGTCGATGGTTTAATTAAAGTTTCATATTCCCCTTTTGAATCAAATCAAGAAGGATAACTATGTAAATTTTAGTTCGTTTAATGCTTAACATAATTTGTTTTAATTCAAACTAAAATAATGAAATACTTAAATTTTAATAATTTAACTTAATCAAATGATTTTAATATTTTTTCACGAAAACCTTTCATTAAATCCTGATTTCATGTTTAATTCTAAAATACTAATTTGTTCTATTAATAGTTCAAAATGTATTAAATTATGATCATAATCAGACGCTTATCAGTTTAGTTGCTTGATTTTACTAATGTTTTATTTTTTTTTCGTTATTACATCCATATAACATTTACAATAGTAAAAAATATTTTTTTAATTAAATAAGCTTTCAGAATTTCATTCCTAGAAATTCTTTTTTTAATCTTTATAAATTAAAAATTTATGTGGTTATAAAAATTAGTATAGACCCGAAAAAACTGTTGATTTATTATTTCACTATATTCTGGTATTTAATTAATAATTAATTACAAAAATTTTTGGTCAAGAATATATTCTTTTGAAGTTGCACGGAAATGTTAAATCCTTATTACTGAATTATTTTCTAAGACTTGATTATCATGAGGATAATAGATACAGACTTTTACTCTTGTTAATTTAATTAAAATTCTAATGTATCATTAAAGAGGCTGATTTAGCTCAGGAGAATTTATTAATTCAAAAAATCAATTTAATTGTAATGCTCGAAATTTCTCCTAGTATAATTCTATAAATTTAATCTTTTTTAATTTTTGATCTAGCTTTGAACTACCAAAAATAACCTCTTAAGGAGAGTTTATTAAACCCTATTCTCAACTTTTTTTGTAAAAATTATTCATTTTCATGCCTTAAAAATATTGGATTTTGAATAAATAAATTTTTATTATATATATTGAAAAAATAAAAACGGAACCATGAATCGATTGTTTTTAGATAAATCAAGCAAATCGAACAAGACTATAGTGCTGCTAACTATATTTCCTTTGATGGCGGCTTAGATTTGCTTTGAATTACCGGCAGCATAATATTCAAAATTGTAAACATATTTTGCAAGTATCTATTTGTATATTTTTTTCCAAGATGATGAGTTTCCCTATTATTTTGCACTTATTTACACCCTGTACTTCTTAGTAAATTCAATTACTCCAATAGTTTCGGGAAGTACTTCTATGAGTTATTTAAGGTGTTAGAGATATTATAGGGGAGAGATTTGTGATCGTTTTCTTATCAATAATGACCTTTATTGGATAAGGGATAGCCACCTTGGGACTTATTAATTAAAATTTGCTTATATATGGAATAGGAAGAATACTAACAGGGTGGGGAATTGAATCATTCCTTATGATTCTTACCTGTTTTATAAGTGCATATAACAAGTTTGATTACTTCGTATTATATTTTTTTATGATAAGACTTTTACCGTTGGTATCTATTAGATGTTCAACATGTTTGCAACTGGATTGTGTTTATGGTATGCTCCTAAGTTTGAAGTGTTATAAGCAAATTACATAGCATTAACAGTTTCATTTGTTGCGATATTTTGCTCTGTGATTGCAAATATTGATGACGACAAAAATGAAAAAGAATGCCTGGCTAAGTCAAGGCCTATTTATTTCTAAACAACTGTTGTAGGGTTAAATAAATAAAAAAAATAATCTGATATCATAAAATGTCAGGATGGTCCAGCCGATAATTTTATTTAAATAAAGGAGGATAAAGAAATTGATCCAAGGAAATCAAATGAATAAGAATCATTTAAGGAATCACTTCGAGATAGCCAATTAGAGGAGGCATAAAATAAGATATTAACTTTACCTATTCCATCACTACCAAAATTAAATAGATAATAAACTATTGATCACTGGAGTGATGTCCATGAGTTTCCTAGAATTTACTGGCTGATGGTTCTATTTTATGTGTTTATATCAACATCTATTTTAGCATTAGTTAATGTAGCTGTAGAATTCCTAAAAGAGAAAGTAATTAATTAATTTAAATTATTATAGTGGTTATAGGGAGTTGATAGAGGAGAAGAATTAGCATATAACCTAGTTATCTTACTTTGGACCTTCTCAGGGATAGTAACACCATTATTTGGTTTAGTATTGGATTTTTATGGCCATAGGTCATTGATGGTAAAAATTAAAATAATTATAAATTAATAAAGACTATATTATCAGGATTAATTTGCGTTTGGGCTCATTTACTAGTCTTAGGGAATCAAGCATTTGAAGGTTTGCTACTTTTAACTTTTGCTTTTACTTTTTCATTTGCTACCATTTGGAGTGGAATAATATATGTCATTCAAGCAGATTCATATGGAAAGAGCTTTGGTATACTAATCGGACTTCAAAATGTTGGTTTAGCACTTAGTCCTTTAATAATCAACTACCTTGAAAGGTATAGTATTATATTAATTCTTACAAGCTTCTCAAAAACAGAGATATTTGGAGAGTTCTTCCTAATTATCCTCGCTTTAGTTGGTTCAGTAGCATCATACTTGATATATTCAGAAGACTATAAGGCTGGAGCTCTCATTGATAGAGGAATGAATGTGGAGTAGGAGAGTATTGAAGAGTAAAAAATTTAATTATATTTGTTTAAAATAATAGCAATTAGTCTTTCATAGAGCAGACGAAGAACCAGCAAAAAATATATAGTGACATATAGCGTATATGATTTATTTTTTAATTTTATGTATTTATGTAATATACCATTCTCACAATGCTTTGACCTTGGCTTCGATCAAATTTTTCTCTCCATCACCAATGTCGATTGCAAAATCAATAACAGCAAGGGATGAGCATTTTCGTGACTTGACTTTCTTAGCTTTATTCAAATATTTTGAAATGCCAATCCAATCACCGAGAATTTCTCCTTTGTCAATCTTCCAAACGGGAATGTTATTTTCTTTAGCCAAAGCAATAATGAGTTTTTTGTATGAGGCTTCTGTAACATCTTCAGCTAAGACAACAAATTTAGGCTATTTTAATATATACATAAATTACTTTCTTTCCTTCGATAGCTTTGCATACTTCATGTACACCTTTTGCTAATAATGATCTATGAAGGGATGTTTGAACAACTCTCTTTAATAGGGTTTATTCTTCGCTCAATTATTATACCTCAGCCATTAAAAAATCTTTTGTTTTTTATTTTTAAATAAATTATGTATTTAGTATATGAAGAACAAAAACATACTAAAAAAAACTAAATAAAAAGAAAAATCAAATATTTTTTATTTTCACTAATTAAGAAACACTTGATCTCCTATCAGTTTTAAGGATATTTTTGTAGTGTCGTCTTTCACCAAGACAAAATATGTTTCCTCTGAATGTTTTATTCTAACAGTCTTCGGTTGTTAGAAGATTTAACTAAGATTAAACCTAACCTTCAGCTACTCTTTCTATTCCTCCTTCTTTTACTATTGTTTCAAGAATTATTCCTTCTTATACTATTCAATCCTAATTCGTTAATATTCTCTTCTAATATTGTCCACTTAAATCTCTTGTCTGTACTGATTTCTAATAAAATGGGATAAGTAATGATCGTAGTTAGCCCTCACACCATCAACCACTGATGATTTTTTACCCAACACCATCATCAGTTTTATCTTTTTCTTATTTTTTTTTGTTCTGTCCTAAATGATTATTGTCCTCTCTAAGTTTGTGTGAATGATTTGATTGTTGTTTAAGTGTTAGCCCAGTTTCGTATACTGATCAACATAATTTTCTTTTATTATTGTTGGCTATTTTGGCCATATGATCATCCTATCTTTGATTTGATTGAATTACTCATCCATGAATTCTATGAGTGGTACTGTTAGTCCAAACTATTCTAACTGGTAAGCACAATCAGAGTTGTGACATTAATCAAATAATTTATTCCTCTGTTCTCTTGATGATTCCTCTTCCTCGTCTCTAACAGCCTTGAGTTCCCTTAATTGTTGAAGGATTTGCTGTGGTTTGGTGGAGTCCCAATAGGTTTAGGTTTCAATAATTGGTTAAGGCTCCTCTTCAAATAAACATTTCTGGGTTTATAATAACTTTAATTTTAATTGTTCTCTTTATTTGATAGCTAGAATGATGGAAAGGGCTAGTTGATTCTCAAGATAGAGCACGGATTTAGCATTGGAGAACTCAGGGGCATCTATTTTTTTCTTTTATCGTTTTTATTTATAGATTTTGGATGGTCGGAATGCTCTGTCGAATCGATGGCTAATTTTGATTTAAAAATAAAAGAAATACTCATTTTCAGCAGCTCGCATGAATACTCTCAATAGGGGTCTCTAAAGTAATTAGACCTTTTTATCATAGTACTCAGACGAATATTGTTATCCATTTAGAAGATCATATTGTCTGGCATAGTTTTTTGTGTTGTTAATGTTTTTTCTCAAATCCAATTATTAGATAGATTATGGGTCGATGGAGTTAGCTATATCAATTTCATCACAAGAGTATTCATTTTCATCTGGATAAACTATACTCGTGTGAATATAGTGGGGAGGAATATTTGCGACAGTCTTAATGACTGGAGCCTTCTCTGATTTAGGTACGCTAATTTAGGCAGTTTAGATCTATTAGGAAAAATGAAATACTTCTTTTGCATCCCATTAAGTACATTATTGCCATACAGTATCAGGATTAAGCGTTGGCCTCATTAAAAAAAGATTTAATATAATATAAATTATTCATATATTGAGCATCTTCTATTTATTCAAAGCATGGCAAGAGAGAGCACATCATCATGTCTAGGATCTCATTTTCTTTTTAAAAAAATATTCATAAATAATATTAAATGTTTTTTTTCTCTTTTGATTATATTATATTCATTCCCATTTGGATCTTCACCATATATCAATATATCTATTATAGTAACCTTATGTATCAAACAAGTAGAGTAAGATCTCCCTAAATATTTAATTGAGCCTTTTTATATTTTATATTGCCGATCTGTGAGATATATAATATTTAATCCAATATTTGAAAATTTCATTTTTTATGCTGCTAAGCAAGAATATACGACATTGAGGTACGCTAATAGACATTTTCATGATGATATAATAATTTATTTGGAAGGATATATATTAAAAAAGTTGATAATAAGAATATATTTATATTTTTTATATAAAATTGAATATTTTATACCTGATACATTTTTATTGCAAAATTTTCCATTCTTTCATTTTTTACATTTATGCCTCAATCTTGGTGTAAAGTTTCAATCCTCAACATTTGGGCCATTAACAAAGGGTTTCATGAGTAACCAGCCTAATCAAAGTTATCAATATCAATATTAAGGATATTATTGTTTTACTAATGACTATAGAGTGAATTATCATTCTACATAGTTTTTTCGTACATTAAATATATTTATTAAAATTATTTCGCAATAATGATGCAGCAATTCCAATATAGAAGTGATGATAATTGGCATATGGACGATCATTTAGAATTGGTTTAATATTAATCATATTATAGCCTGATGAGTATGGATTCGAGCAGGAAGAGACAGAAAAAGTGGATTTATTCACGATGAAAAACTTTGAATTACCCAATTTCAATAGACAAGAAATTAAGCAGCTCGTCGTTTCAGAGAATTAATTTATAATAATAACGAGATCGAATTAGGTGTACAGATGGAGACCTGAAAAAAATGAAGAATAATGTGTATTGTTGGATTTGCCAGAATAATAACAAGGAATGGCAGCACGTTTAATTTAGAGGTAAAAGGAGAGAAGGGAAATACTATTAGATAGAGTATTCATGAATGGACATCATGTTATAATTTGTTCGGATACAGGTGATAATTTTTACATCCATTACAATGATAATAAGATAAGAGTATTGGAAAGTTTAAGAACAAAATAAATCAAATCAATAGCATGGAACTAATAAACAGAGGAAACTGATACTGGCGACATATTAATAGCCACTAAGGATTCTAAAATATGGTCATATAGAATCCTTTATTAGAATGATGTTAAAGAATCTGAATGTAGAAATATGGTATCGCTGCCAAATGAGAGATAAATCAATCAAATTGAACAATTTACATTCTAGGTTTAAGATAGTACTTTTGCATGCGTGATCGCATCAACAAACTAGGGAATATTTTTCTTTTATGGAGTTAATTCATTTGATATCATGTTTAATAAATACAGAGATCCTGCAAGTGTTATTCGGGCTGAATAATCATCATTTAGATCACATACATCATTATTATCTTTATGCCATTCAAAAGTAGGCAACAAAGCACATTCATTTGTATATTGCAATGGAAAGTAGTTTAACTTGTTTAATTTACCAGAAAAGGATCTAAATGATTAAATATTAACATCATTTGTATCTTTGTAAGACAATTTCAAATAATTTGATATGCCCATTTAGATTGGTTTATCAGAGTTTCACTACTACATTTTGACTCAAGATGCTTTACATATAGTATCGAGAATAACATTATAAACTGTTTAAAAATATGATATTAAACATCTGGGTAGAATCCAAGGAATGTAATATGATAAAGCTAATGACTGGTTCTGGATATATTCAGAAAGATAGTTGTGTAAAATTGACATTAGCAATGAGGATAAGGATGCTTGGAAATTATTGATGGATAAAAAAATGTTCTTAGAGGCATATGATGTTGCCAGTAAATATAATTCATCCCACAAGCTATACATCGCTGGATTGTGTGGAGATTTACTATTCTAATAGAAAGATTATTAGAGGGCAGCTGAATATTATCAAAGATCATCTAAAACATTTGAGGAAATATTTTTGAAGTTCTTAAGTTGTGATGATATGAAGGCTAGATAGGGATTGGAATATTATTTATAGGAACTTATGAATAGTTTGAAAAAAGAATAAGAAAGAACATTAGTGTTAGCATGGAGATTTGAATTATTAGTTTATAGATTAAATGAGACTGAGAAACTATTTTTGGAAACCAGATTAATAGAAAATGAAGTTAAACGTAAATAGTAATACAGTATAAGATAGGAAATGCTTAATAAAGTTAAAGAAAGTTTGGATCAATTTTAATCATAATATAAAAATGAACTTTCCAAAGAATTAGTTTATTAAATTACTATAAATCATGGAAGAGTTGAGAATTGTGTTGAATTTGCTAAACTAATTAACGATTACGAAACTATTATACAACATCACATCAATCAAGAAAATTATAAGGATGCCATTAATAACCTCAAATCTGTCAAAGATAGCAGCTCAATGGAAGTTATCCAGAAATATTCTCATATTCTTATGAAATTTGAACCAGAGTAAACACTTAAATTACTGATTACAAATGTAAAGAAATTTGATGCATCTAAAATTATAGGAGGTTTAATGAATATACCAAATGAATAGAGAAAATTTGGAATATAATTCATAGAATACTAAATTAATCATAATAAATGCACCGAAAAAAGTATTAATAATCTACTTATTTTCTTCTTAACTCATCCTCCTTAGGCTGAAAAGATTAAACAATATCTATTAATATAAGAATAATTATTATTGAATGGTGATAAGATATATTTTGATCTAGATTTTGCATTAAGATTATTCCAATAGTCTTCATTAATTGAGCCACAAATTATAATATATGGAATGATGGGATTGTACACTGAATCAGTTACTCTAGCTCTAGATTATGGTTTAATTGAACTAGCTAAAGAGTATGCTAAGAAGCCAGAAACTAATGATGATCTAAGAAAAAAATTATGGATGCTGATTGCTGAGAGATTGCTAAAATAAAATGTTGCCATAGACAAAGTTATTGAATTAACAAAGGAGACAGATACTATTAAGATTGAAGACTTATTACCTCACTTTAATGAAAATATTAAAATAGAACACTTTAAAGATGAGATTTGTAATTCACTGAAGAACTATAATGAAGAAATTGAAAAACTTAAAGAGGAAATGAAAAAGCTCTCCGCCAATTCTGATTAATTAAAGAATGAGCTTAAGATGACAAAAAATAAATTTTTAATCATAGATACATAATAGAAATGTGAGCATTGCTTGAAGCATTTGTTTAATGACACATTTTATATATTCCCCTGTAATCATGGATTTCATAAGGTAATAAATAAAAATAAAAATAGGAATGCATAGTGATTAAGATAAAGCAACAACCTCAAAATGAAAATAAAATATCGAAGATTGATGCCTTAGATCTAAAATTATAATCAATCATATAAAAATCTAATCCAAATATGAAATAGAAATAATAAGGTAATTATAAAATAATAAATTAGAAACCAATTCCTTCTTTTAATTTTAACTTATGAACATATTTGGCGGATAAAAATAAGAATAAAGGCCTTCATCATCGTTAAGTCCAGAGGAGGAGAAATAATTCAAAGAGATAAAAGAAGAGTTTGATAAATTGGTAGCTAGTGAATGCATATTCTGTGGTCCAAGCGTTGTTGATCAAATTTAAATAGGATTTGAGATAGATTAGTATGAAAGGGAATCATGGACATTATGATATCAAAAATAAAAAAATAAATTGTTTTAATAAAAAAAATAATTAAAAAATGTTAAAAGAGAAACTGTAATAAATTAAGGATGGAAATACAAATCTTTATGATCATTTAACAAATGTATTGACCAAGATTCTTTTGGATAATCCTAAGGTAAATAATATTTTATTATAATCTCAGAACGCTTTTGAATTATTTGAAGATTATTCATTATAAGTGAAATAATCAGGATATGTTTTTTAAAAACATCAAGAATATGATAATGCTTCAAGACCAATCGCATAATTGGATCCCGAAATTGCCAAACAAACACTTAAATTGATAGGGAAAATTAATTTGGGAACAGATGATGAGCCTTAAGATCCTCCATAAGCTGGGTATGTCCCAAATTTACCTGAGGAGGCAGTATTGTTTGAGTGGGCTGGTTTGGCTATTGATGAGACATATAAGATATTTAAGAGCTTGACAGTATTTCAATAATATTAATCAAAAAGTTATTATCTGTGACAAAGCAAGCAAGTTAAGTTAGACTCTGGGGCAAGATTTTAGGAAGAAATAAAGATTATTTTATTGCCGAAGGAGTAGCAGGAACAAATGCAGATGATGGTGATTTACCTCCAGATGTTGAACCAAGAGGATCTGGAGTTAACACAAAGAGCTATTGGGCTACTACTGATAGTAAATCATTTTAATCATAATTTCAATAGTTTTATCAAATGATTGGATTGAATTGCCATTAGTGTCACCTTAACACATAATAACATCCAGATAGATCAGATATATATTTACAGGTAATTTAGAGGCTGATGTTATTACGAATCCATATTTCTTTGGAAAAGAGAAGCATCTGTTAAAAGCCTAAATTGTTAGAATAACCTAATCTACCTAAATTGCTCCCAAAGGATAATTTACATTGAGAGAGGATGACATCAAGGAAATCGATCCAACCTAAGATTACAAATTACCACCATTCAATTAATTAATTACTCTTGATTCCTGGGTGCATAAAACATAGGCCATTTTAAAATGTGGAAGATTAACTATATAGTTGCCTGCAGATCTAGGAGACAAGGATCCTGAGGTTGAGTAAAAATTAATGGAAGCTGCTGATCCATAGGAGGCAAGGCTTAAACCATTATCTTAAGATAGAAGTATTATTTATTAAATATATTTAAGTCTTGGGCAGAAGAGCCTGGAAAATAAGGATTTGTGGGGATACTACAGATTACAATCCTTAGGCTAAGGATGTGAAGAATAAACAAAACAATGGTGTTATTGTAATTAAAAGCAATACATGGCCAGGATTGGTTAGTGTGTATTAAGTATATATAATTTATCAAATATAGAATAAAGTATTCCAATAAATGTATGTTGGATATGGATTTAAATTGAGTGATTAACACTTTTATCCCAAATAACCCTAATTGGTATAGAATGAGGCTGTTGACGTCCCAGAATAACCAGAGCCTAATTTCCCAGCTGAGGTTCCATAATAACCTATAGATTGATTTATTTTAAATAAAAATAATAAATAATGGATTAAGGAGGAGAAGATAATTCACCAATAAACATTGAGATTACAGACTCTAAGATAACAAAACATGTTAGCTATACCATTAAGGGAAATGATAAAATTGGTTCATTTGAGGCTGAAAGACGATATAATGATTTCCACATTCTTAGAGTGACTCTTTAGTAGAGATGGCCTGCCTGTTACATTCCTCCAATCCCCTCTAAAGCCAATTTTGTATTTAATTCTAATTTATCATAGGGTAATAATGATCCAAAATTGATCGAGGATAGAAAAAGATTCCTGTAATATTTTTTAGAATAGATGGCTGTTCTAAGATATTTATATTTTTCTGATGAATTTTAAACATTCCTTAGAACAAAGAATCAAGATATTGAGAAGGTAATTTTTTTACTACTATCATATAGGCCTTATAAGGACTACCCAGATAATCAGTTATGGAAGTATGTTAGAAATATAAGAATTGTTTCCCTCATTTGAATAATAAAGAAATTAATACAGATATGACATTCAAGATATCGTCATTCTCGACATATCTTACAAAAAGTGTCAAATTACTTGAATCACTCAAAGAGTAGGTTAAAGTTGTAGCAAATGCTAAGAAAGCCTATACAGATTAATTTAGTATTATTTTAGTTTCTATGTAGATAATATGACATAGGCATTAGTTCCAGATTATGAAAAAAATATATTGATTGAATATGTCAATTAAAAGCCAGAACTTCTAATATTTACTAATAATAATGATGTTGGCGTTACTGCAAGAGCGATTGTAATATATTATTATATATAATTTTAGAGAGACTCAAATAATGTCAACAACTATGAATTAATATTAGATATGATCAGAATTGAGTGTAGGGAAGTTGATGCATTTATAGGTGCCTTGGAATCAAGAGATTTCATGGAGAAACTTAAGAAAGAGAACTATTCAAAATTGAAAGAATACGAAAGTGAAAAGGCTAAGTTGATTGCTGGAAAGACAACATTGAAGTCTATCTTCACAAAAGGAAATAATTAAGAGTAGGTTGCTGTAATTGATAAGAAAATTCAAGATGTTAACACTGAAATTGAATACAACAATTAGGTTTGTGATTTGATAGTGTTAGTTTTATGTGTTGATGAAATTGACAGGTTTAAGAAAAACAAATAAAGAAAATATTATTAGATCCTCCAAAAGATAAGTTAGGCTGAATCAGAATTAAATTAGAATGTATTATTCTTTCCATAATTTAGTATCTTAAATTCTGGAGTGATGTTGTTAAGGGTACAGAGGTGGAGATAGAAAATTGATAGTCAATTTAAAACAATATATATTTAATTATATGCGAACAGCTCTATTTTCATAAATTAAAAGCAAGTCATACAGACCTGAGTCTGCAAATTCTAATGTTATGAAAAAGATGTTTGAAGATATAAGGGCAAGGAAAACATGTTCATCTCAAATTCGAAATAGGAAATTAAATGTATCGGAAGACGGTTATGATTCAGTTAGAGAGTCGAGATTTGAGAAAGAGAGAATGCAATAAGAGATGACTTATCTCAAATAATAGATTCATTCGATAGGGGAGGAAAATTTGAGATTGAAAACCAGAATCCATCAACTAGAGGTGTAATCTTTAAAAATATTTTCAAGGATTATTGTGTTAGGAATGAAAAACTCATCGAGGAATACGATAAAATAGGTGGAAATACCAAACCGGAATTCGCAAAATTTACAGCTGAGGCCCATTTAGTGAATGCTTTAAAAAAATAAATTAATCAATTAAGGGAGGAGATAAAATAGAAAGATACAGAGCTTAACAAAGTTAAAAGAACTTTAAAATTTACAAAAATAAATGAAGTTCTCATCGAAAAATAAGCATTTGAAAAGGAATCTAAAAGACTAGCTGTGCTCCTGGAATCAACTGTTTAAATTAGTGTATATTCTATGCAATAGGCTAATGTCGAGAAAGAAATACAGGATAAGATTATGAATTTTGTATAATAGATTTAGAGTTTGAAATCGGATCAAATTGAGAGTGAAAAAATTATTGAAAGGCTGAAAAAGTAATGCGTTTAATATAAGGTATTAAGATAATAATAATTTATAGTCCCACTAATTGGATGTTGAATTGAAATCAAGTAAGGAGATAAGAAAAATGAAGGATTTGATAGAGGAAAAAAATAAAGAAGTTGAATCCATGAGACCTTCAAGAACATAAAAATAAATGGAGGAAGATTAGTAAATTTGAAATTTATTATAGCCACACAGCCACCAAATAATTGAGAGATTTGCAAAAGAAAATAGAAGAGTATTAGAAAACAATGATGGAATAGAAATTTGAAATTGATGAATTAAGACACAAGTTGGATTAAATGAAAGAGAATTCATAAGATAGTTAGACTGATCAATTATCAAGTAGATAATTAGATCTATCAAGAACACCTAAAATATTAAATAGCTAACTAGATTATTTGAAAATTCCTGATCGAGAGGATTCTGCTACTCCGATTTCAAGAGAATTGCCGATGAAAAATTCAATGACAGTACCTGAGAAACCAAAATAGAAGAGAAGAAATAAACCTATTAATTATAATGACATAAAAATAATAACTGACACTCTAAAATATAGGTTGATGGCTTTGGGAATAGATTGTGATGAACTTGATGAATATATATTTACTGATTAGATGCTGAGGGATGGCTATTGCACTTTTATACAATTAAGATAATAATTACAGAACTTTCCCTTTGATTTGCCATAGAGTTAGGCTTTTCAGGTGGCAAAATATGTGATTGAAAATGACGATTAAGAATTAAATGATGACACACTATAATTTAATCCATTTGTCAAATCTGTTATTCGAAGGATAGTTGGGAATTACAAATTGCAGCAAGTTAAAATGGCTTTGGAGAAGTCAGAAAAGCTGAAAGATGCTTTGACGAGATTTAAACCATTCATCATAAGTTAGATCAAATAAATGTATAATCCAAAAGCTACGAGAGTTAGTAAAGAATAATTTATAGACGTTTTAACTGCTCTCTAGTTGGAATTGACTAGTGTAGAGGTTGATTATATGATAGTATAGGGGATCATGGAAAGTGAAAATATTTAGTCGTTAAATTATATGGAAATGTTGAACTATGTGGTTGAGTAGAAGGAGTAGGAGCAGGCCCCATTTATGATTACTTAAAATGAATATATAAAAATTTAGGATTCACCTATAGAAGATTTTGTTTTTCGAGATTTGGGAGAGCGTGATGGAGGTGACGACTACGAAACCCCTTGATATATTTATAAAATTTATTACAACCATATAATTAATTTTCCTTAAATTTTCTATGGCAAAAAATATATAAATACCAGGATTTATTACTAAATTATACTCTATACTAGAGGATCAAGTATTTTATTTAAATATATCATTAGGTAAACAACCACATAATATAATGGAGTCCAGCTGGAGACGCATTCATACTTGTTAATCAGGAGCTATTGGAATCGAAGGTTTTATCTCGCCACTTCAAACATAACCATTACTCGTCCTTCCTGAGACAACTTAACATGTATGACTTCCAAAAGATCAGGAACTAAAATAACTAACAAGTATTTTGGCATTCTAATTTTTAAAAAGGAAAAGAGTATTTTTTAAACCTCTATTTTTGTAGGAATGAGTTGATAATGATGAAGAGAAACAAAGCAAAGAAGTTTAGCCTCGCTCGCTTCCAATAATATTTGATGACAGAGATATAATCACTAAAATAACAATAAGGCAATAACGAAATGAAATTCACGCAGATCGTTAATTAACATGAGATACTACTTCAATAACATAAGATGCTCTATTCGGATGTCACTTGTTAGCGAAGTGTATTCGACGAAAAATTTGATAGATTATCCTCACTAGTATATCATATTTGCTCACCTAAGCAAGAATATGAGGGTGAGATTAGCGGATATCTACTCAAACAAGACGAATCAGAATATGGGAATTCTTAAATATGATATTTATCTTTTTATATTCAAATACTCATTTAATTAAATCATTTGAACAAATAAAATAAAAAATAAAATATATCAGTATTTTGAAAAAAAAAATACAAAAAATTTTTTCTCTCTCTATAAATTTTTATATATTCATTTTTTTTTATATTATTATATTAAAGCGCGCATTCAAAGTTCCGCTCATCAAATAATTAATCAATAAATTAAATATATACAAATGGCCTTCTTTAATGGTGATTAGGTATACTACACAGATTAAAATCTTGGTGCAATCGAGGAGTATTTATTTAATCAAATAAAGACATCATGAATTGGAGTATTCAAGATCCAATCTAAGCAGAATTGCTCTGAAATTTATAAATGAGTTCAGATTCAACGATAAGTACATATATAGAGATGCTGTTTAAACTAATGCTACTTAAGACTAATACTTTATCGAAATAGAGATAGATGACATCCAAAATTATGATGCATCTTTATATGACTACACTCTAAATAGACCATTCGACGCATAAGAGACATTCTAAAAGGCAGTCAGAGAGGTATACATACATATTTAAACCATAGTCCTATTGTGGAGATAAAATGATAAATGAAGACGATATTGATTTGGTGCCTGAATTCTAAGTTCAATTTGTTTCATAATAAAACCCACTCAAACTTGCTTAACTAAATCCAACCAATATAAATAAACTAGTCACTGTTAGCTGCATTGTGATATCAACCAAATCTTTGAGAGTTAAAGCTTATCAAGTTTATACTGAGTGCAGGGAATGCAATCATGTTAGAATTATTGATGTCGGTTATACTCCAGGACCCATCGGATTACCAAGAATATGCTTAGCATAATAGGTAAACAGAGGATAGCCAGTGGTTTCCAAATCCTGCCCTCCTGATCCATATGTAATCATACCAGAAAAGTGCAAATTCATTGACCTATAAATGTTGAGAATCTAAGAATTACCAGAATCAATAGAGACAGGAGAAATCCCAAGGAACTACACAGTTTACTCAGATAGATACTTAGTCAATGGCTTAACAGCAGGATAGAGAGCAATATTAACTGGCGCTTATTGCATACCTGTTAAAAATGCTGCTGTTGCTAAAAGTAATGCATCAACCACAGAATTGTCAATTCCATACATTCACATCTTGGGTATCTAAACTAAAAGACTACATAACTTGTAAAACATCAGGGATCATGAATAATAAACATTCAAAGAGATGGCTTAAAGTGGAGATATTTATAAAATAATTAAAAATTCTATAGCCCCTTAAATTTATGGACATGATGACATTAAATTAGCACTAGCTTGCTTACTTTTTGGAGGTAGTACTAAATATTTACCTGATGGTATGAAATTAAGAGGAGACATTAATGTGTTGTTGATAGGAGATCCTAGTACAGCCAAATCATAATTATTGAAATTTATAGAGAGAGCATGCGATATTAGCGTTTACACTTCTGGTAAAGGTTCATCTGCAGCTGGTCTCACAGCATCTATCACATTTTAGAATGGAAGTCAATCATTCGCTTTAGAGGCAGGAGCTTTAGTTCTAGCTTCAGGAGGAGTTTGCTGTATCGATGAGTTTGATAAGATGAGAGCAGAAGATAGAGTGGCTATGCATGAAGCTATGGAACAATAGACTATTTCGATTGCAAAAGCTGGAATTACTACAAGACTAAATGCCAAATGCTCAATATTAGCTGCTGCCAATCCAATTTTTGGAAGATATCAGGACAATAAGAGTATCTAGGACCAAATTGAGTTATAAACAACTATCTTATCTAGATTTGATGCAATCTTCATTGTGAAGGATATTAGAAGTGAGGAGAGCGATACAAGGATGGCTAGACATATTATTGGATTACATGCAGATTAATAAGGAGAAGAAATGGAAATAGAATCGAATGATAAAGCATTAGATCTTGAAAGATTGAAGAAATATGTTAGATTTGCTAAATAAACTGTCAGTCCAAGATTAAATGAAGAAGCTGCATAATTGATCATCAACATGTATGTTTAGGATAGAGAGAAATCAAGAGTTTAGGGTCATCATAAATAACATGGAGGCAAATCCCATATTCCCATTACTGTCAGACAACTAGAAGCCATCATCAGACTTTCAGAATCAATAGCAAAGATCCATTTATGCGAACATGTTACTGACGCACATGTTAAAGAAGCTCATAGATTATTCTAAAACTCAACAATGGCTGCAGTATCATAAGGAGCAAAGTAATTATTATTTTTATCAAAAGGGAATTCGGATTAGATTTAAATCAAGAAATGAGAGCTATGATTGACACTATTTAAGAATCTATATTGAGAAGAATTCATGTTGGATCAAAATTGCCCTAAGCAAAGTTGGTGGAAGAATTGATGGTTAGATTCAATAACTAAAGAGCTATAGAGTATACTATAAACAAGCTCATATAATAGGAAGTATTATAATAAATGGATTTCAAAAATTTATTAATCAGAAAGAAATGATTTTTTTTATATAATCAAAAATAAAATTTTATGTAAGACTTAAATATTTCGAAAATACCAAGAGACTCCAATTACTCCCAATTCTCATTCCCATCATCAGGTGGAAGAGGTAAATAACGAATAAGTTAATGTGATACTTAATATCCCAATTAATCATTGGAGATTGAAAAAATGGTGCAGTAGAGAGCAAAATATTATAAAATGCATACAATTTAGAATCCTAAAATAAGATATAGTGTGGGATATCCAAGATCCATAAAAGTTAATAGATAATCAATCAGTGCTTAGGATAATTTGTCAAATTTAGATCGGACTATTATTAAAGCACAACATTAATATAATTTATTTTGTTATTAAATTATTTGATAAAAACATATATTAAAAATGGATCTTGCCTAATTGTAAATGTTTCTTTTATCATAAATAGACCTGCAGCTGGCTCTAGACCACAGAAGCAAACCTATGATTAAGCCGTACCAACAAGAGAGATGTATAAAATATTTTTTATCTCTAAGAAAATACAATAATTCCAACATTTTTTCAGATGTTCCAACAGTCACTAAAGCACCACCTTCTAGGAATACAGTTAGAGCAAGCACTGATATATTCAATACGGCATCTGCAGCACAAAAATAAATAGATGTATGATTTAACAAAAAACTTTTTAGGTTAGAGTTACCAACAACCAGAAATCGTCTATATTCAATTATGATGAAGCACCTACAAATACACATTCTAATCTAAGGAATTCTTAAACATTTTAGAACTCTACTTAGATCTAGAAGGGATTCTAGGGTAAGAATAGCGAATTCAAGCCTAAAGATCATGATGCTAACTTCCTTTATGGAAAAACAGGTAAATATCATCTTATATTCCAAGACTTTGATGATTATAAATCACTTAAAAGAGTTTAAACAGCTAATGAGTTTAAGCCTAAATTGGATTTCAATCCTTAAGAAAGAAAATATTATGAATTGCATGGAACTGAAATTGCTAGAGATCATTTACAATCCAAAACTGGAACCATGAAACCCAATTTTGATAATAAAACCTCAAAAAAATAACAACCATTAGTGTAAGTTGATCCATCATTGAGAAAATAATTAGAGAATCAGTCATCTGTTTTTGGAGATTCACCAGTGTAATTATTTATAAATAATAAATAGAAGTGCTAGTCCAGTCAAAGCAGAGAAATTGACAGCTTCCACACAAAAGTGGACTAACGCTGGTGGAAGTGCAGATAATTCAAATAAGGAATTTGATCCTGATACATATGCTAAGAATAGAAAGGAGAAGGAACTAGAATCATCAGTCTTTGGAAACGAACCAAAACCCAAAGTGTAGAAATAATAAGAACCACAAGAAGAAAGTAAATTATGGTTTTAAACATAAATAGAAAAAGAAAAGCCAGCAAAATAAAAGCCTAAAGATAGATTGATTCCAAATAACTAGACCTGGCAATAAACAGATAGTATAAAAAATAAGAAGGATTTCTAACCTGGAGAATCTTAAATATCTGAAGTGGTAATATATTAGTATTAAATTAAAAGAATGCCACTCCTATTCAAAAGAAACAGGATACATTGAAATCAACACTAGATAACCACTAGTTTTAACCTAATTCTGAAGTTGTTCCTAAAAACGATAAAATATCACATAAGAATCTCAAAGTAAATAATTTAATAATTTTTATAGTATAAAGGTGATATACTATCAAGAGATGATAAACCAAAGAAGGAGAAAGCTGAGAAGGTTCAAAAGGAGGATAATGATGACAAACCCCCATAAAAGTAATAGGCTAAATAGAAATAACCAAAAAAGGAGGCAGCTTCAAAAAAATAAGAGGTAAATGATATCATTTGATTTCATTAAATTTACACACAAAAAAATAAAATAATATAGATTATATATTAAAAAAATCAGTTATGATCATGGAAATCATCTAAATTGGATCTACTTTACTTTCTATTGATTTGTTACGTTAAATCAATGTGAGTATTATTAAGATCCTTGAATAAATAATTTAATATACCATTTTCATAGTATGAAGTGTTTTATAATCTAATTGATTACTCATGAAACCTGCCATTCTACTAGTAATTTTTTTGAAATCTCCTAAGAATTGCTTCTTGTTCAACTGTAGCTATGAACTCAAGCTATTTGAACTATTTGGTTTTATTCTTGATGATGCTTGGATTTTGTATTGAAAATCTAAATCCAAATTAGAGTTGAAGTTTTTCTTGATTGAAGGGCTCATCAATGGTGCTAGTGGGTCCCTCATTTCACACTCAGTCTTTAGTGTCTCAAATGGTCTCCTTAATTAATCATTTTCTTCCCTCAAATCATTCAGTTGAGTTCTTAATTGTCTGATCTCTTCATTCAACTACTTGATGGTTTGGAGGTTTTGCTCTTATAAATTAAGTTTCTACTATAACTACATTGCCTGCTCTTGGATTTACTTGTTTTTATCCTATAATCTTTATTGGTATAGTTTTTTGTCCCTATCATATTGCTCTTTCAATTATTCATAATCTATGCTTTTCTGGCTGCTAGTATGAGAGTAGTCGATTTCTTCAGAGGCCTTGTGATCCATTTAGTATTTTAGTTCCAAGGATCTGATTGTCTTGAGCGCCTCTTGATAGGATGCTTCAACATTCTATATTTTAGTCTTCCAAATGTCTTAGTTTTCTAGTTATCTCTTTGTATTGTGATATTCTTCCAACAAGTCATTAAATTAGAGTTTAACATCATTATTCTCCTAAGTTAATTTCTCCTCAATAGTTTGATGATATTTTAATTAGTCCTCTAATTTGAATATATAGTCGATTAGTTTCTCGTTCTCCTGTTCTTTTTATTTATATAATTATTGATAGAAAATACTTTATTTGGACAACTCATCTTGGAGGCTATGTATTTAAAATTGCATGTCCATCATGTAGTTACCCTCTATTTGAGATCGTCTCTCTGTATTAGTATCGCAATGAATTCTTTGCATTAGTTACTGACGTCTAGTATCATCTCCCTTCAAGGTGTAAGATTTCATACGATATTAATATAAATAACAAATATGTTTGTAAATCAAAATATCCATCATCCAGCAGTTCCTATTGTATGGTAAATAAAAATATACTTTCATTATTCAAACATCCCTATTTGACTAGATGAAGTTTCCAAACATTTTAATTTACTTTCAAGTCAAGATGGCACAAGGGACACCTTACAGTATTCATTTCTGATTTTCCTTTACAATCCTCTAAATGTCTTTTAAAGGGATAAATTTAATTATTCATACCTATCAAATCCAGTTTGTAAAACTGCTTCACGGCATTTAGGGCAAGACTTAAATTTTCTTTTCATTTTGCATTCCTCCAGTAAATGTTAGGTATAGTCACTTATTTCTACAACTAGACTACACTAGCTACAATTAACTAGCATCGGACCTAAAAATTATTTTCAATAAAAAATTACAATCACCCCACATATGTCTATCAATTGTGTCTTAGTCCCTAAATCCAGGATCCACTTTATCACAATAGTCGCATTTTGCAGTATTTTACTATTACTACTTGAACTATTCTTCCTATTACTATTATTTTGGTGGAGGTGGTTTTTTGTTAGTTTTATTACCTCCTTGTGCCACTATGTTTGTTTCCACAATTTATGGTTATTCAAATGGTTCCTAAACAACATTACCACCACCATCGATATCGTTGAAAAACTCTTCTAATGTTTGCATCTAAGCTGGTCTAACCTTTCCCAATGACTATTTCAATCTTTACCCAACAAACCTATAAATTTCTACTAATAATAATATTGCCTATGTTCTCACTGGTTCATTCTAATTTTTATGTATAAATTTACTTTGTCTTCAACCATCTTTACACCGAAATCTACTATAGATTAATAAGGCATTTATGGATTATTAATCTCAAACTTTTTAACTAATGCCTATAACATCTACAATCTTCCAACCATATGCTTGACAGATGTTTCTATTTTTGGTTTATTCGTGAAACCCTTCACTAAGTGAGATTGAACAATCAAAGGGCCTATAGATGGATGATCCGATAACATCATTAATGCTTATTCAGCTTGTTCCTTCAATCTGGTATTATTGTCTCCTAATTTTTCCATCACTCCTAAAATCACTTAATCTAAATGGTCTTAAAATTCTGGTCTTTTGTTAATTTTGAGTTTTGCATGTTTTGCTAGCAATGCTTATAATACTGAAACCGCTCTTTATGAAACTGCTGCAATTTTGTCATGAATAGTATAATTGATTGCTCCCATTGCACTTACAAATAAAACACTGAGATCTTGTGCATTTACATCGGTAGGTCTATTGATTTGAACTTCTAGCCATTTAAGCCCGTCTTCTCTAGCTCCCCATGTTTTGCTGAATATCATTTTACAGAATTCCTCTGTCAAAATTGGTATAAGAGGAGTTGCTCTTTATAAATTTTCTCCAGCCAAAGGTTCAAGATTATCTTAGATTATTAATAAATAATACAATTAGTAAGTTTCTACTATTCGTCATAATCTTGTTATTAAGGTTATTGCTTCTTGAGTACAGTAGGTATGACTAATTCATCATGATTTTAATTAAACTCTCTCTAAACTCTTCTATTCTTCATATCTTTGGGATCAAATTTTTCCTCAAATTATGAATGAGAGAGCATCTCCTCTTAAGGATTCGGAAGTGGTGGCTGATTGAAAAATTCATTAGGTTCCTACATTCTTCGACTTTAGGGTTGGGGTTGGAATGGCTATTAGTATTCCTATGGAGGAGGAGCATAATTATGTTATCCACCATATTAATGTTATTATGAAGGGGGAGGAGTGTATTCCTATCTTCTGATTAGCTCAGGAGCAATAGTGTTTCTTATTTTTTCTATCTCTTATTTTATTATTGCAGCACTATCATAATCTTCATTTTATATGGCATTTGTCTTTCTTTCCTCAAGTGTTCTCAGCTAAACTCCTACTTGTTTTAATCGTTCTATTGATTCTTTTATACGTTTAGCTTCTATAAAATCCTCTCTTTATACAGCTATTTATATACTATATTATATAAACCTTTTTCTTTGGCTTCCTCTAGATCTCTTAACCTCTCTAGAGTATATGGATCAAATTAAGTTTGAAATTGAATTTCATTATAGAATTCTTTTGGCTTTAACTATGCATATCCAGGAGGAGCATCTAAAGGATCCCCAAATACTGAAAGTGCTACTACACCTATTTAATTGAATAAATTGAATTTGTTAATATGGCATTTTTGAAAAAGAAATTTCATATATAGGGCAGGTGTGTCAATATATACTGATTTAAGTTCTCTTGCTTAGAATCCACCCCTCTCATTAGTGTCTAAACTCAAATAACCTAATTTTTTATATTTGATTTCTCTATGATTCGGTGGTATATTTTTATCTGGCATGTATACATATATTTCAATCTTTGAACTTATCTTACAGTGATGTGATAGAAATTATATTTGTCTAACTCTTACTCCATTTACAAATTATATTGCTATCTCCATCGGATATTCACAATATTTAGGGGATTACCAACCTCTGCTTTATGGTGATTATGTTAGTAGTTCTGTAACAGGATAGTCAGGTTCTTCACCTGAGCAATAAACAATTCGGTATTTGAGTTTACTCATATATTTGATTTTTTTATAATATATTTGTATTTATAATATAATAATGTAAATTCAATCGTATGGATGATTCTCCTCAAAAAACTCATGATTAACGAAATCATTTATATTTAGTCTATCCTGTTCTTCTAATAGGCCATTTTCCAAAAGATCTTTTAATGACTCTAATCGGTGTTAGCTTATGTTTTATGATTTCATTATCTAGTCTTATTTTGTTATGAATTCTAGATCCCAGAATTAGTCAGGTTCATTAATTATTAATCTATAATAATTATCTTATTAACTGGGGTATGTCCCTGATATTGGAGCATTCTTGTATACTGACAAGAATAATGCTGTAGTAAGAGCATAAACATCCGATGAAAAACTGCTGAATTCCAGTGGTTCTTCAGAGGCGTGCAATTGGTTGCGGTAATTGATTATTTCAGGACTTGAGTAAATATTTAGTGTTCTAGGCAGCCATTAACGCGGGTCTTAATGCAAAGTAGCGATGCCAGCAAATCCGAAATCTGCTAATTTGGCAACTGACCTACTCGTTAGTAAAATATTTTCTAATTTAATATCATTATGGGCATAGCCTTTTTATTACATATACTAGAGTGCTCCTCCAATCTAGCTAAAATAATGAGTCAATGTGTCAAATGCCAAAACATCCTTCGAATTACAGAGTGTATGCAAATCACAGAATGCGCATTCCATAAATAGTGAACAGCAATATAATTTATTACCTACTGTCTCGATTTGATGATTTTAAATCAAATTTTTCACCTTTATTATGTTTGGATGATTTAGTGATGATAATATTTTCCATTCATTCAACAAATCCTAACATTCTCTTTAGTGAGCCTTGTTTCCAATTTCAAATAATAACTATGAATGAAAGACAGATTTGATAGCTTGATTCTAAAAATAAATGTATAAATATACTTCCTCTGCTTCCTAATGTGGATGGCATCTTCGATGGATATAAGAATTGTTCCCTTATTAAATTAGTTATAAATCTTCACAAACATGCTCAAATTACTACATTATAAATGATTGTATTTTTATTTTTTTTATTATATACTAATTTTCTTTTACATTCATAAAATATCAATATATTTTAAATAAACTGATGCTATATGGATTGCGGAATTCGATCCCTCCATGAGAATATTTTATTATTTAGAGTCATATAGATACATAAATGACAGATTTATGAGAAAATAATCCTAAATTGTTAATTCTCATAAAAAAACAGAAATCGTCAAATTTATCATAAAAACAAAATATATTATAATTCATAACATAAGCTCCTAGATTCGTTTAAATTTGAGATTAGAAATCTCTGCTAGTCTCATATGTATTCTGTTTATCTCATCGATATAAAATTGTCTTTTTGAAAATTGTGGATTACATAAGTAATCATCTGGATATCTTATATTTATTTCTTCTATCTATTTTATGATTTATTCAAATTCATCTCTAGATTTATAAATGATATTCTTTCTAGCTAAATAACCTCGTATGTGTTTCTATATGATTATTGTTTAATTATTCATTATATAATTCAAAAAATTCTTGGACTGAATTTTTTTTCACTATATGTATTTATTCGTAAGTGATGCAAATAATCAACTATACTTGCCAGTGCGAAGGGGTCAGTGATCTTAATATAATATCTTATAATACCCCATCAAATGACATGTTGGTTTCAGGAAACATTTTCTCAGGAGCTTCAATGAATTCCCATAGTTTTTTTCTGCTCCAGAAGAATTTTTACGATCTGATATCTTAACCATAAAAATATCTCTTTGATGAAGCAGCTCTTCTTAAATATATTCCTCTAAGTGGTGGACCTTGATCGAAAGGAAAATCTAGTAGGTATATTGCTAATAATACCTAGTTGGTGACATCCAGCACAGTTTTAATTATATAACTATCTTCCTATCTCTACATCACCATTAGGAATTTCAATCGCTATTTCTCGATCATTCTTGACTAAGGGTTTACGATTGAAAAGAGGCTCAGTCTAACCTCGAATTTCATAACCAATGTCACCATCAAATATTCTGGTACTCTTTCCTGACATTAATTGTAGGATTGAAAAAAAGACAAAAACTTAATATGAATTAAAATCAAGAATATTTTTATTCATTTTTCAAAATGTAAGTGTCTAACAATCAAAGGTGTAGGGTAAATAATATTAACTTATCATTTTTGAGGAAATATTCTTAATTAATATTTGAAATAAATATTCTTATGATATTTTTAATATTTTTGATCGAATAATTTAGGCAGAAACTCATCATTGACTCAAGAGTAAATGAATTAAATATTGCAAACATTGAAAATTTTTAAAATCAATTTTCTATTTGGTTTTTAGCTAGAAAATATAACTATCTATCGAAAAATATTTTTCAAATCACCTAAAAATAGAAGGGTGATTGCTGGATTATATTTTTAGGATGAGGTAATGCACTTTTAAAGCTTACAATTAAATAAATAAATTATCCAAAGCATATTTTAATGAATGGAATCATGTTATAGTCAAAAATTACATCGATTCGAAATATATTTTCTAAGAGTTACAATTTTTTTATCTTTCTAAGATATATGATTAAGTTGTATAAAATATCACTATAGAAATTAAATGATTAAATTCAAATAATAAGCATGAAAAAAATTAGATTATTTTTGTTTGATTTATGATTCTATACAAATGGATGTATAGCCAATTGTTTAGAAGAAAACTTTTCATACATTTATTATGCCTTCAACAATTTTAGAATATTTATATCATAACTGTTCCGCTATTTTGTATACACGAAAGATAAAAGACAAATTTGAGGTCTCAAATATTCTAAATTTATTTTATGAAAATTAAGTTATATTTCTCAATAGATGAATATAAATCTATGCTATTTTTTTTATTTAATTAAACTATTGTTTAAATTGGATAAATTGAGGATGATTCATGGTTTACTATTTAAATTGATTTATAAATGGAAAATATTAATCTAGAGTTATCATTTAAAAATATGGATAATTTCTTCTAAAGAATTCCAAAAAACAATGATTAAAATTTTTATTCACTTGAAATAGTCTCAACATCTTCAAATTATTAGCAAATATAATTAATACAAACATATAAAATAAGGCTAGAAGATGTGGACAAAAGTATATTTCATTTTACTTGCGACATAAATCAAGTATATGATATTAACTTAGATGAGTGTCAAAGTATTAATCAATATTATTAAATAAAAATGGTTTCAGATAACGACGAAAATTATAGAAAATTTTAACACACTTATTCCGTATATTCTGAGTATGTAATAACTGTATTTTCAAAGAAATTGATTGCCTAGTTTGATTTGAATAATTTAACACAAAAATAATTTATTGATTCAGTGACTATTCTAGATGAGCAATATTTCACAAGTAAGAACGTACTTGTGTTAGGGTTAAATGAAAAGAAAATACTTTGTTAAGATTATTATTTTGGAAATGATTGTAAAAGTTTTCTAAAGAAATGTATATTAGGCCATCAGAACTAGTGTGCATTCTGTTCATATGGATTTGTCGATATCAAATAAAAATGTTAAAAATGCCCTAAAGGATGTTTAATTTGTTAATTTATCAATTATAAAATTGATTGTCTTATACCGTAAAATTAATATTATATTACCTTTAATGGTTAAAGTAAATAATGCCATTGTTAATATTGCAATTATCATGGAGTATGCTAGAATGACGAGTAAATTTAGCAGGTAATTGTTATTTGTAAGGCGAATGAAGAATGCTTACTTTAAAATTGTCTATAATCAGAATATTTAAGCATTAAGTCATAAAAATGTGTTTAACTATCAAATGATCAGGTGGCTAATATTTACTCTTTATTGAGACAAAGCTAATCCTTCGAGTTAGATTTGAAATAAATACAATACTACATTATATAAAGCTCCTAATTAAATAATACTAGATTGGCTAATAATAATTATATAAATTAGCTTCATTTTTTTATCCAATTATACTATAACTATAATCAGCTTGTTCAGAGAGACCTATCGGATGATCAATATTATATCTTAAGTAAATATAATTTGAACTGCTTGTCAAAGGTTACTGATTACCTCGGCAAGGTTGTTTGTCTAGAATATGAAGAAAAAGTCAATCATGATGAAAAATAATTAGAATTTAGTCTCAATTTAATAAATGTTACTTATTGCATTGTCTCAAGTTCAATTAAAAATGTAATCTATTAATAATAATAATACCAATCTTTACACAATTTTATTTCATAAATAGAGGATATTGGATTGTAGTATGCTAAAATTTGGATTGAACTAATAATTGAAAATAATTAATTTTAATGGGAATATTCAGAAGATTTATTGTAAATTGAAAAGGATCTATTACCATTACATTTACGATATGCAGAATTCCACATCCTTTTAAAACTACCTCAATTTTAAGATCTCCAGTTTAGTCATGTAATTTATATTAATTTTGATTATATTTACATAATCGACTAAAGTATAAAATATAACTTAAACTTAAAAATAATGGATTGTTTGATGGTTACGTTATAAAATTTTACAATAGATTCGATGGAGCATAAATTAGAGTTTATTTTTCAAATGAAATCTATAAAAATAGTTAAATTTTTTGGGGTTTAATTAAATTGCAAATTTGAATTAACTATTTACTATATCGAAATATTAGAATTCAAAAATTCAAGTTTTGTTTCATTTTATGACTCTTTCGTCAAAGTATATGATATTCAAACTTTTATATTTTAAAATTGCTCAATTTATTGCATGAATACATAAAAATAAGAATAATTTTAGATTTAATCAACAGATGATGCATTATTAGATAATTTAACAATTTATGTTTAAAATTCTAATTATACTAAAGTTATTGTGATATAACGTTCAAAAAAAATGTTAATATAAAAAACACTGAAATTAATGTCAATGCTTCAAAAATGATATAATTTATTTTTTTATAGATGCGAATTTAGTTGAAATATCACAATTTGGATCCATTATCTAAGAGGGTGGTTTGTCAAATATTTTACACATATTTTCCCAATAAGTAAATTTGAGATAACTGCATTTTCGTGTTTTAAATTCATACTATAATATAATTTTATGCCTTAAAACTGAAATTTTAAACATGAAGTATTTTAACTACTATATATCAACCTGTTCATCTTTGAGCTATCACTTTTTTCTAGATAAATTGTATCTAATTTTTCAATATTAATCACTATGTAAATAGGAACTATCACAAATTTTACAATCAAAGGTTTGAGATTATCTTAATCTGGGCTTATTAGTTTAGCTGTAAAAGATGAAGTATTTATTAAAAATTTTTTTATTAAAAATATAACATTCTTTACACAGACCTCAAATCATATGGTTGAATTTAAAGCTCACTTAAGTGCTCCTATCTATTTGATACAAAACATGTTAATAGATGAAGTTTTGCTAGACATTCCTAATTTTAGCATTTTGATATTAATGAAAAATTTCCAAAAAATCTCTATTCTCAATTTAAAGATTAAATCGATCAATTCAGTTTATAGAAACCCTGGGTTTATTTTTGCTATGAATGGTTTAGAAGTTGATTTTAATCAACTAGATGTATAGAATTGTGAAAAAATAAATTTTATTAATATAGAATCAGCAATAATAAAGGTAAATCATCTTAATTATTGCAATAACTCTTAGGATGTAATATTTAGTCGTTAAGACTAGCCTACTTCAATTACACTTTTAATTAAAATTTCCAATTCCATCATATCATAATTTAAAGGGTCAATAGTGTACGCATAATCCTTTCTAGTGCAACTTAAGATATTCATAAATAACATGACTATATAATAATTGGAGTATATTACTAATCTATTTGACTTAGATGGAGAATCGATAAATTTTATGATTTCAAATACTATTATTTAAAATTAGATAATGCAAGCAAAAACAGTTATCAACAGCTCTATATTCTATTTATAATTTGGAAAATTTTTTGCAACAAATATAAGCATAATAAATTTTAAATAACCAATATTTATGATTTTCTCATCAATTAAATCATAGTTAGATTAAATAAATGTATAAAATGTTGATTTATAAAGGAAAGCTCCTTATTTGATTATAATTCTTTTTAGTTAGATAATAATTCATAATTTTTAGGCTCATACGATTTCCAATTGTCTTGGAATAATAGAGATTTCGGAGGCGGATGAATTTTAATATTGCTACTTAATTAATCTATTGTTCTAATAAATAAATAATGTTATTTACGTTATACATTACCATACAGAATCAAAAAACCAATATTTCTATATGATTCAGGATATCATATTAATAAAATCAAATGTCTTATATTTGTTTAGCTTCGACTCAGAATAATTAGCAAATACTGAAATTAAAAACTTATTCACAAATGAAGATAAATTTTTAATAACAGAAACTAAAAATTTCAGATTTAAATTTTCCTAATCATCAATTTTTTCTGTCACGTTGAGGGATTATCTCCTAGATTAAATATCCTTATAAACATCCGAGATGATAGCCATTCATCCTTAGTATGGTTCAAAGTTTTAATTGACAAACTCCTAAATTTATGACTCTAAAAGTTTATTGACCTATTATTATAATCTTCTTTTTATGACATTAAGTTTTGATGGAGGAAACAATATATAATAATTTAAATAAATGCAACAGAAAGATGGATTCCGATCATTTTATATTAGAATGAAATAAGAAACTTAAGTCTATTTTTATTTACCTAGTGGATAAAAATTATCTTATTATAAAAAGATTAAATTTAATTACTTTCCGATATGAACAAATATATTTAGGCCTTTTATTCATTCTGAAAGGTTTTAAAAATTTAGAAAGTTAGTTTTTATGTAAACAGTAATAATTTTATAATGGTGATTTAATCGAACATAAAAATGCTTTGTTTCGCAATTTCACTATCTCAGAATATTAAGAACAGTATGATATTGATTAAATATTTGTCATAAATCCTCATAATATTAATTACACCGTTTTCAAAATAACATGTTTATCAAACAATATAACAGCAGAACTAAATTTTAATGTAAAATCCTTTCCTTGTTAATTAGGGGAATATTTGTATCTAAATTAATGCTTGTAATGCAATATAAGTTAAAATTAATACTCTGTTGTGTATAATGCTACTAATTGTTAATATATAGACAGCGTTAAAATTCAATCTGCTAAAATTGGATTAATATCATTATAGCAGAATTATTGGAGATATAAATTGAATTCTCAAATTATAGAATTGTGTGATTCTCAGTATTGTAATGGTGGGTGGATTCCTGGTGATAGAAGTTGCGTCATATCGAGAATAGGAGCTCTTTGTAAAGAATGTGATTTATATAATATTAGAGGGGACGGACACTATACCAACAATAATGGGGAATGCATATTATGTAAATAATTAAACATAAGGTTTATTCTATAATTTTTATTTGCCATTATTTTTTAAATGTTTATTACCCTTTTCTCTTACTAGACCAATTATAATATCTCTAATTAATACCTATTTTACAAAATAGGCTTTAAGCAATTTTACTAAATTCTATACAGACAATCTGTTGACTAAACATCAATCATTATTAAAATGTATTCAAATTATTTATTTTTATTGTATATCATCAGATAAAACTTAGATATAATTGGAAAAATATTTATAGTTAATATCAATATAATGAATAATCCTACTCTTATATTTTAAGCCTAATTATAGTGTTTATTGTCGGTTGTTGGTTAAGTTAATGTCATTTATTCCTAATATTTTTATGAAATTTTATAAACTCTATTCATAATATCATTAGCGTTAACAATTTATTTTATTTCTATCTCATTAAGGCTTCAGCAATTCAAAATTGGATTCATTATATTTTTCCTGGATAGCGTATTTATCTACAATTTAAAGATTATAGTTGAAACGTAAATAATTTTTTTTATTTTTAGCTCTGCTTATTTACTATCCTACAAGCATCTATCCTAGTAGAAATGGATAAGACTTAATTTGTAATATTTGTTCTATTCAGATACTCATATGAAAATGATTAGGTTTATTATTCCAATGACAGTTATCATGTCCTTATTTCCGTTAATTTTTCCAATGTTATCAAAAAAACTAAATATACTTAATAAAAAAGCGAAAAGGATATTTTCAATTTATTATTAAGAATATAAGCCTTCTTTTTTTTTTTGGGAATATTGCTTAATATATACTAAATACTTAATTATGGTAATTTAAATATATTAAAATCAATCTTATAATATTGTTTTAGTAGTGATTATACTAATTTAATAGTTCAATTACAATTCAAAGCCCTATCATTTACAGAACTTAAATTCATTTGAATTTAATTTATTTGTTTATTACTCCATTTAGCTAAATTCATAAATTCTAGGAAGTTATGCATATATTTTAATAATTTTAATGAATCTTTACATTTTGTTACTGTTTCTAAATAGAATAAAGAAATCCTATTATTTGCTCAACATCAATAAGGTTATATAGTGCAAAAAATTCATATTACAAAAATTCCCTAGACTAAAGATATTTATAGGAATAGATAAACATTAAAGATAAGTAAGTAACATAGTTCTTTTAAGGTAATTTACAAGAAGTAAAATCATGAAAAAACAAATCCCTCGCCAAATTCTAAACACATTATTAATTCAATACTGAAGTAGAGTTAGTAGAATTAGTAGAAGGCTTCAAACAAACTATTTCAATATAATACCCATCAAGATAAGAATGAAATAAATTATAAATATATGACAAACTTAAATTCTTTTTATTTTAGGATTGTTATTGTTTTTAATATATTTAATTCTATTTATTATCCATTTTTCTTCATATGTTTTCATGAGAGAAGAAATAACTAAGAGTATGGCTTTTTCACTCAATTCATATCATTATGTCCATCTCTTTAATTATTTTTTCAAATTTATAATCTTAGTTGACCATTAAGGATTCAAATAATATTTTGGATTATTCAGTTTGTTGAGAGATAAATGAAAGTCTCTTGAAAAAATTAGATTTAATGATCACGTTAGGATTGAGATTAAGAATAACTTACAAAAAAGCATCCCATTCCATTTTACTTCAAGTAAAGTATAATACCTTAAAATTATATTAATCTTAATAATTCAAATTCTTATAGGAATCAAATTAAGGAACTTAATGTAGACATTTTGTAGCTGAAGCCAGAATTATCATCAATAGATTTGAGATTAATAAACTCTGTGGTGTATGGGGCTAAATTGATAATTAATGGTTAATCTGTTTGATGAGAAATTAACTTTAAGTTAGTTAATTAAAATTTTATTTCCTCTCTAAATTATTAATTCGTTTTATTTTAGTAATAAAAGGCTACTCCCTAAGAATACGAATAGCTATTTACAAAAACATCGATGATCTAAATTTTATTTGTTTTTTTACCCCTGATTTTAATTATCTTTAGGCCTTTTTTGTTGGATTCTCTAAACAACATTTAATTAAATCTTCATCAGAAAATGATTCAACAAAATAAGAGGATATTGAACTTTTATAGCTATACACACCATCTTATTATTTAGTAACTCTTAATTTAACAAAAATTGTTTCGCCTGGTTTTACTTCTACTTCAAATTCATTGCTGTTGTCAAATGGTTCACAGATTTCTATTGATTATCTATCTGTAAATTAAACTGTCTCTCTTAGAGTATCCTTTGAGTTTTTGTTTATGTAAGTAAAATATAGATAGCCCGCTACTTCGCCTGATATTCTTTTGACATCTCTTCCATAATCCTTCACTTTTTCCTCCTCTGTGAATTTTTCATGCAAAATGATAAGACTATCTAATATTTAATCTATCTCTTTCTTTTAGAGTTTCTATTCACTAAACTAAACTTCATGCTGGCCATATTATTGAATTGATAAGTATCTATCTGCATCACTCCAATCAACCTCAATATAAACAGCATAATCTCCTGCTTCAAATTAACCTTCTACAATAATATCTCTGGTATTATCCATTTTTGCACCTAGATAAGTAGTTGCCAAATTAGTTTCATTATTGATTTTGCCAATAATTATTCTAGCAAGGGAGTACTTTTTATCTTCAAAATACTTTTTATCTTTTTAAGAAAGTGTGATGTATGCATGCTAGCTCTTATAAACTCTCATTAAAATAACTCTTCTTGTGATATTTTCATTTTTAATTTAACTCAGGCTTAATGAAGTAAAGTAGTAGTCCGTATTCAATTTGCATACACATACTGAATCAAATTCCTCTATGAAATCTACATAGTTAATCCAAAATATGCCATCATCTTTAATATCATGCTTTAATTATTTCCTTAATTATGGAGTCCATTTATTCGATTAATCACTCCAATTACCCTCCCATTCCTTTCTGCCCCAAGGCTTGATGATAATAATAATTATTTACATTTCTAATTTTATATATCTTATCACTCTAGCCATTGCTATCAATTACATCCCTAGCATCCAAAATTGCATAACAATGATTTGATACTATTCCACTATTTTTCTAAACTTCTTTACCTGAAACATCTGTTTCTGATGATGCTGTTTAAATGTAGTTTTTCTATTTATTAAATAGAATATATTGCCAAATTCGAGAGGCTTCTTACTACGACTTTTCCTTTCTTCTAGTATATTCACAAGGAGCACCAGTTAAATCTTTCATAGCATTGGTAGCTAATCCTGATTCGATCTTATGGTAGGAACCAAATATTTTGGCATATGCCTTCTCGATCAACAACACCCAAAGTTCATTACCATTTGATCTAGAGAATAGTGGAATACCATTTGAACAAGGAAAGTAATCATCAAGTACTATTTCTTTCATTTCACCATCAATGCACATTACTAATTCATATTTTCCTATGGTATTAAATATTTATAAAAACCATTTTCCTAGAAGGTCTTTGTTATGAACAATCTCTCAATATGTATAGGTTATTCTGCAAGGGCTGCTAACGAACTCAATAAATAACAGTCTCCAAGTTCTCCTTATTTTATATCCATAGGTTCGATAGTCTATTATTGATTTACAATTACATCAAATAACTTAATTAAGCCCTTCTATAGGAATTGATCTGGTCTCTTCCAGGTTATTTCTCTATCTTTTAAGAATGAGAGGTTTTTCGATATGCTTGACCTATTGTGAGGAAATTTGTTATCCTCATAAATTTGAATACTATGAAAATATATATGTAACTTACTTAAGGGGATCCACTTATTAAAATGGTTGGTTATTCTATTTAGGCTAAGTTATCTCAGGCTGATCTAATTTATTAGGTTAATCAGGCTTAGACGGTTGGGGATTGATAGGCAAAATTTATTAAGGAGGGTCGATCTCTGGCTATATTTCATGAATTGTCTTATAGTGGGGTATGTAATTTTAAGCAATAGTTCCCTTGCGCTTCATTTCTTGTTTTGGGGGCTCTGAGGGCAGGTCAGACTTCGGAAATCTATAAGGAGTATACTTCTCTATTTTTGCTCTTATATTGAGAATTGTAATTACTTAATCTCATTGAAAACTCTGACATGAGCTTTACTCAGTGAACAACCCATATGAGAATAAATATATATATTTAATAACTCAAAAATTAAGCTTCATAAATTTAATCTACTAAAAATATATATAGAATGCCATTCTGAGTTTTAATCGAGGAAAGTAATTAAATAATTTGAAAATTAGACAATCTGGTGTTTTTTTAATCTAATATAATTACTTTCATAATAATAAGATTATTTAAAACACTTATATATTATTCTTAAATATAATTCATTTGATTTCAACCATTTCTATTTCAGCACTACCTAATTTAGAAACTATAAATTAATAGGGAAGATCAGCTTTTAAAGGATCCTGATGAATGTCTTTTCTTAATAAATATTTCCTTCTTACAGTTTTTTTTAGATATTATATATTTTTAAATATTCTAGCATCGATATCAGGACGAAGAAATCTATTCAATTTTGGAAATCTAGTTATCACTTTTATTTTGGTGTCTAGGATCTTTTACCTATGAAAAATAGAAATTTTCTTTAAAATTAAAGGAGCTAGATATACTATTAAATAAATATTAATAATTAATAAGCCAATGGTCTTGATAATATCCATTTATTTTATTAGCAGCAAAACTAAATCTAATTGGTATACAATTAGAATTATTTATTAAACCTAATTTATGTTTTTCAGATAGTATGGTTAAATCTTAATAATTATAAGAATTAGTAACATAATGAAAAGTTACTGTATCTACAATTATTAGTTATTCAAAATCGCCACCCCAATGAGTAATATCTTTATATATATAAATATGTATTCCCAGAAATAACATGAGCTCTTATATGATTGATAGTAAACTGTTAATATCTTTCTTAGTTTGATTTGTATGGTAACTCCCATTTTAATAAAAACTAATATGAGAACTGGTAAAAGTAATAATATAATGGTTAAAGGTAAAATGTAGTTGGTGACTATGTAGACATGATCATCAGAATAATATAAATAGGATACATTTTGTGTTATCCACTTGACGCCAGATATTGTTTGATAAGTTAATAATTTAAATGAAACTTCCATAATAATTTTTAAATTATATATAAAGAGATCTGATGTAATGATAAGTAAAAACCGAATTTGAAATTTCTAAAGTTTTAATTTTATGCTGACTAAATAGAAAAAGTATATTATATTAAAAATTATGAATACATTAAATAAAGGGAATAATAGTTAAATATAAATAATATTTACGTTATTAAGCCTATAAAACAAACAATCCAATTAAGCAGACATAATTAGAGTTGGATTGTTCATATAGTTTATGTTTATGACTACACTTTGCAAAGCATAATCAAAATTGTCCCTTATTAGATACATGTAAAAGAAGTAATTTAAAAGAAGTTTTATTATTAAGTTTGCTTAATCTATTGATAATCTATATAAAACTTAATAAAAATTCTTATAGCCTACCTTATATAAAACAAATTATCTGTATAAGAAATTATTGGAATAATAACTTAAATAATTTATGAATATTTGCCAAATTATACCTAAAATATATTGTGAAATTAAGGAGTAATTAACATCACATAGTTGACAGTTGTTGATGTTTTTGGTGTAATGTCCATTACCCATGCGATTGTAGAGATCACATTCTTGACACATAGCTCCGATTCTTGATGAATTGCAAGAGTGATCACCAGTTGTCCATCCTCCGTTGCAATGGTATTGGTTATTGCATTGCTCTATGAATATGGTACTATAATTGTATCTCCAATAGTCTTTTCTCAATTTGATTAACCCAATCTTTAATTGCTCGATTTGATTGTAATTTACATTATAACAGTGGGTGCTGTTGTATAATGTTGAATACAGTCCTTTTTAAATATCACATTACAAACATTAGTTTTAGAAAATATATTCTCCCAATTAACATCTAAACGCCTTTGTGTTAAACCTTAAGGTGTAATTCTCACATTAAATGTCATTTTACACATAATCAGAATTATATGGATTAATTATACTTGTTAAGTCTTCAATTTAATTTAAACCTTACTTCAATACTATTTGTTTTATAATTAAACACTTCAACCACCTCACCCTAATAAGTTGAAGTTATGTTGCATGATATACTTGATTACCCTTTAAAATGTAGACCAAAACCCTAGTAAACTACCTCATATTGTAATCTATTAAGATCTAATCTTTTGTATTCATTAATTATTTAGCCAGATGGTAGGTAAAAATAAGAATCAATATCTTTATCGAGCATTATTTAATTAACATCATCGACTCTTTTGGAAGGTAAAAAGGATTTTCCTTGATTAAATGTTATTTTTATAGATAAACTATCATCAGAAAGTATTTCTTCTAACTAACTATTGAAAATAAAAGAGTTCTACTATTTTTTAATGATAAAATTAAAACTTTAGGTTGTTATAATTGAAGATTAAAATAAGTCTACCTTAAAATCTTGTGATTTTTGCTAAGTATTAAGTGTATGTATAAGAGAGTTATTAATTTAAACCTTAACATCTATTTATTTTGCGAGTATCAGAGTATTTTCGCAATTGTGAATGAAAACATTGTTAAGGTACATTAATATATCGGTTGCGTATTCATTTTGATATTCAAAAAAAGGAATATTTCCATTCAAGTTTTCCAAATAAATGGTATCCACTAAAATTACATTTTATGGTTAGAGAGTCTTAGCTGAAATAGCGATTAATCTGAAAGAAAATTTCTTATTTAAAAACTTTAGAATCCTATTTTGTTAGATATTGTTTGTAGAAGCAAGAATTATATGTTCAATAATGATGAATCAGTTAATTAGATATCCATTAATATTGCATTAAATATTGGAGCTATATCCAGATATGTTAAATTTTAGGAAAATCTTCTTGTAAATGAATATTACTAATTTATAGCTTAGCAATCAATACAGATGTAACTTTAAAGAATCTTCCAAACAGCATTTAAACATTGCTAATACTTATATTAAATATTTTTACAATAGCCTCTTGGCAATCAAATAAAAGTAACTATTCATAATATCCTTAGACAGTTGACTTGTAGCCTCTAATTTTCAGATCTATTAAATTAAATGATATTCCAAGTACGGTGAATAATCTCTATGATTCTATCCCATAAATAGATAGGTTCACTATCAGCACCTCGCCTGGAATTTTGTTGTAGAAAGAGTTACTGAAAAAGGAACCGTTCAAATTGATAATAGTAGTTCCTGAAATATAGATAGGTTGATAAAGGTACTTTGATGATGAGACAAATGTAAAAATATCTCGATTATTATAATTATTCTTAAAGTACAGTAAATTAAACAATGAAGACTGTGATTCGATCTTAAAAATATTAAAATTAACAATATTTTAAACATTAATGTTATGCATTTTTGTTTCTAAATTAGAAATAAAGAATAAATAATTCTGTAATGATTAAGAATTCATTTTATGAATAAATGCGTTATTTATTGTCAATTGATCTGTTAATCCAATAACAGCGATTAAAACAATATTAAATACATATTCGTCAAAAATCTGTACATCAGTGATGTATAATTCGGAAATTGAAAACTTCGATTTGTAGTTTTAAATCATAATAGCATACGGCAGTACTTATTACAAAAAGCCGATTGAAATCGATCTCAGCGTAATGTTTTGGAATATTAATTCCATATGACTTTCAATTCTCAAAAGACCTTGGCTAAATAGAAAACATCTTGCGATATATAAGTTTCTAAATTCTCCACATTATACAATGAACTTAAATAAAAAACTTCCCGCTAAATATTTCATTGAATTAGATCCGACGTGATTAAAATATAGAGTGTCAATATTTAAATAGATCGAATTTATTGAAATAATAACAAATCTCTCTATAAAAAGAACATCTATGATTAAATGTTATATTATTAAGCTGTTTCCTAAATAATTCAAAAACTCGCTATCGGAGGCCTATCTTAATCTGATTCTGCTGTTATTAAAAGTCATTTATTTGAATTTGAAGCTGTAAAAGAAATTCGATTGCTCAAAAGTACAATTCTCAAACATAATTTATTCCATATATATGTAATATCCTTCGACTAATTAAACTTAATATTTCGCAACGAAAAAACCAGTATCTAAAATTTGTAATTTAGCTATTTTAAAGCTGTGAATCTCTTTTATAAATATTAAGCTACTATTATCAAAATTAGATTATGCAATATTGAATCCGTTCATTTTTACTACTCCAACTTACAATAATGAGAATACTGATATATCAAATAGCTAACTTTAATATATATTGATTTCTTCTACCTCGAAATTCTATACCATTTCTGCAAATTGAAATATATTTTCATATAAATAAGATTATAATATACTAAAATTCTATACTATAACATCGACTAAATTACTCAAAGATATTATTGATACATTTTTATTCTAAAAATTTGTTACAACATTTGTCTCATTTATTACTACATACTCAGCTTAAACAATATATAAATAAAAATTTGATTCTACTATTAAGGTGTTGATTATCGTTAAGTATTAACAGGTAATATATAAAAGCAAGTCATCGCTTCCATGCATTTTAATATTTTTTATCGATATTTTGTCTGCTTTTAGGTAAATTTTGTTAAAACTGGTGGTAAGGTAATTATATTCGATTTCAAAAGTAATAATAAGATTTATTTATGTGTTAAGAAAGCGAATCTACAAATTTTCTTATTCTACCATCAAGGAGTAATCTAGTTGATATAATAATGACTTTAAATATAGTGTGGCATTAATGGTTATCTAACCATAAGATATACCTATATCTTAGATTGAATTAATTAATTAATCTAGGTTCAAATACTAGATCTCTTGATATGAAATTACATATTTATTGTCTGCTCTGATTTAAACATTTTACAGTGTTAAGTTATATTGACATACAAATTAACTAAAAACATTACTATTCAATCTACAGCATATTTTCGTTTATTTTAGATTCAGCACACCTGACTTTTTTAAGGTGATATTGTTTTTTTGTGCATTATAATCCTTAAGAGAATAATAATTACTGTTCGTCATAAGATAATTCTTCCTCAAGCTTTTAAATAAGTAACTCCCTTAATTATGAAAAAATTAGAATTTTATCTATTTATTCATTTTAAAAAATTTTATATTTATCGTTGGTGTTAATTAGAACTACTATAAGTTAATATACAAATGGTATTGTGTAATTCCCTAAAAATGTTCTTTCTTGTTCTAATGTAGATTATACGTATTGAAATATATTATTATCACTTTCTATTTTGTAACATATTTATTCATTTAATGAAATAATTGACTTATTAGAACATTTTATTATATTTCCGAACAAACAATATTAATCAGCTAGGCAGTTCTGTAAATAACTCATCAATTATATTTCTGATAGACACTCTCCTTTCTAATTACACAAATAGCAACTCTTAAAACATTTTTGGACATTCCCTTTTTAATTAATGTAGTAACCCTCAGTAGGTAATAGACATTAAAAACTCTTTTTCTTAACATTATATTCACACACTTAACAATCTTCTTAGCATTTATGGCAGGAGTGATTGAATAAAAAATAACCAATGGAACAAAACAAACATTGTTTGTTTTACCCAAAAAGGCATTTTTTTAAGTTATACTAACATCTAGGTCCAAAATAGTTTATTCGGCATAATTTATCCTACTAACTAATTTAAAAGATATATTTATTGAGAAGTATTTAATTTCCGTCATCCGATTTTGTAAATTTTAATGGCTTAGATGGATCAAACTTTGGCTAAAAATATAGCTTCTGTATTTGGGGATTTAAAAAGAAACTTCTAAAAAGAGCATCTTCTATAATGGAAAAGTAGTTTGTTGTGTGGAAGTTATCTATATCAAAATAGCATGATTTTGCAATTCCTCCTTCATAATATGTGCTTAAATATCATAATTTATACCATGCTGAAAAACATTGATTATCATACAAGTATTAATCTTATCCACACTTTCTTTAGTAGTTTATTAATGAAATATCATTTTTTTGGCTATAGTAATCACATTATTTCAAGTTTTCATCGAAGTACTAATTTTGAAAGCACTAACATTAATTATTATAGCATTTTAAACAAAGATTCTCTTTACAGGTTTCACAAAGGGGGTGACAATTTTGCATTTGATTTACATCATAAAACTAATAATAATTACTTTTTTAAATGATAAACGTGTTATTGTACATGAAATTTATTTTTAAAGTATAATAAAGTTATTTGTCGCCAAATTATATTTTATAACGTATTGTATGAGATTCATCAATAAAATCAAAATCGATTTAGATTTCATCGATTTCAAAATATATGATGATTGAAAACCAATTATTCATCTAATATTAAGTAAAATTTTAGATTTATTCATTTATTAGATATTGGTTCTTCAAAAACACAATTTATATATTCATATCTTTCGAATAAACAGACATAAGGAAATCTTGATCCTAATTAAAGTTTTTCCTCTTTAGAAATGTTTAAAAAGCAGAATGTGAGGCAAACAGCTAAAGCAACAAATTAGGCCTAACTAGTTGAGAATATTAGTATTCCTCATTTAATTGATATAATATTTTAGTGAATTCTTGAAACAAAAAGCATTTATATTATAAAGATCTCTATATTTCAAAGGTGAAGGAATCGTTAAACTTAAAAATAGAATGCTCTTCAAACGGTTAATGAAACCTCAATATTAGAGCAAAGTTAGTTATATTAATGGATAGATGAAACCAATCATAAATGCAGTACTTCTCAATATTTTGGGTTTTACTATCATTCTAAAGGTTTATTTGCAATTAGTTGTCAATAATTCTCAGAAATGCCTTCTTTTCTTAATTTTCAAATTAGACAAAAATAATGTTTTATATTATTTGCATTCTAATATTTAAACCAAATTGATGAGTTTTGTATATAATTCGATGGTATTATCTAGCTTTCATATCTGCTTGAGTCATAATACTTCTGGGAAAAGAATTAATGAAAGTTAATCAAAATTAATAAAAACATGCTAAATTATTGATTATTTAATTTTTTAGTTTTTTTAACCATCTTGCATAGAGCATAATTACATTTTAACCTAAACCACCATAAAAATATAAAGAATAATTATGAAATAATTTATATATCAGATTGAACTGGCAGATTTAAATGTTGCTAACTCTATTTCATTTTGTAAACTTACTGTCTCTGGTTTAGAAATAAATGACTTTGTGGTTACTTATGAATTTTTCCTTGACAAGTACTTCTTTCTTATAACCTATCTCATCAGTCTTTAATTACTGATTGTTTGTTGATCCTTTTCCAGACCAGAAATTTTTCTTAACTTAGGAAACTTATTAGTTATTAGTAATTTATAATCGAAAAACTGTTTATCTATTTAATTATACCGATTTCTTAATTACTAATTTCACAATATCGTATGTTACATAAATATTCATTAGAAAAATTATTGATTAAACAAACCCATTATTTGTTAGTAGTAAAAATTGAATAATAATTATTAAACATAATAATAATTTTGATCTCAGCATGATTTAAGTTTTTAGATAATATGGTTATTGATTATATATTATGGTTAGTAATCCTATACACAAAAATGTTGTCAGTTATAATTATTCCCTATTAACAATGGCAATTAATATGAATAAAAGCTTAGTATAGATTAAAACATATTCCCAAAAAAAGTAATTATTTTTATAGGCCTATTGAAACAAAGAGAATGTTTTTTTGACTTTTCTGTATAAATTAGCATTCAGCTTTAACAAAAATATGATCAAAACAGGCGTCAAAACAATTAGTACAAGCTATTGGAATTATATAATTTTTCAACCAGCCTATATGATTAGGAGTGTAGTATTCATAGGATATATTTGAAGTAACCCATTTTATCCTTGATATATCTTAATTGGTTAGTAATTTAAAGCTAACTTCAAGGATAATTTTTAAATTGAATATCAACGTCTCAGCAGTTGTCGAGAAAAAAAAATCTTTATCGAAAATGTTGTAATTTTAACTTTACAATGACCAAGTATATAAAATATTGTAGGTTCAAAATAAAAAATAAATTACATAAAGTGAAGAAGAACTATGTATATATAATATCGACATTTTGAACCTAAATAAATAAACAGTCTAATTAAGCCTACATTATTAAATTAGGATTGTTCATATAATTAATATTTAAGACTAGCAATTGCCCAAGGCTGTCAAAATTTTCCCTTAATCAAGTAAATCTAAAATAAGTAATTTAAAAACATTTTCAGCATCACTGATGGCTAATCAATAGACAACCTATAAAGTACTTAATAGAAATTACTAAAACCAACTTTATAAAATAGAAACTACTTGGATAGGCTATCCTTTGAATATATATTTATAAATGTTAGTAGCATTTACCAAATTATCGAAAATAAAATTTAGTATATCAGTGTGTAATTAACATCACACAGTTGACAGTTGTTGATGTTTTTGGTGTAGTGTCCATTTCCCATGCGATTGTAGATATCACACTCTTAACATAATGCTCCAATTCTTGATGAATTGCAAGAGTGATCACCAGTTGTCCATCCTCCATTACAATTATATTGGTTATTGCATTACTCAATGAATATGGTACTATAATTGTATCTCCAATAGTCTTTTCTCAATTTGATTAACCCAATCTTTAATTGTTCTATCTGATTGTAATTCACATTATAACAATGGGTGCTGTTGTATAATGTTGAATACAGTCCTTTTTGAATATCACATTACAAACATTAGTTTTAGAAAATATATTCTCCCAATTAACATCTAAATGCCTTTGTGTTAAACCTTAAGGTGTAATTCTCACATTAAATGTCATTTTACACATAATCAGAATTAAATGGATTAATTATACTTGTTAAGTCTTCAAATTAATTTAAACCTTACTTCAATACTATATACTTATAATTAAACACTCTAACCACCTCACCCTTGTAAGATGATGTTATGTTGCATGAAATATTTGAATTGAATAAACCTTAGGCTACAATACTAAATCCCTAGTATATTTACTGGTAAGTTTGTTTTTTTAGATCCAATCTCTCATATTTGTTTATTATTTATCCTGATGGAAGATAAAAGAACGATGTGTTGCGATTATCAAAAACAATTTGATTTACATTTTGTGTTAATCTTCTTGTTGAGGGTAAGGATTCTCCGAGATTAAAAGATAAATTTATTGTAAAAATTTTAGCGACTGTAAATGAAGACTGGCCTTCATCAAATATTAATGATTTCTGTATTTTTATTTGCTAAAATGTTTATTGTTTATGATTTATTATTTAAGAACCCTACAGTATTAAGCTAATTTTCTATTCTGTGCTGAAAATAGAATGCGAGTTAATAAATAATGAATTATTGATTTTAATTGACATTGTTTCATTTGTATCGAATATCTTTTATAAGGAATTTCCAACATAACTATCATCTAAGAATATTAACGAATGTTCCAATTCTGATTAAGAAGTAATCAAACT
>VMTU01000342.1:0-72173 GCA_016759055.1 Paramecium bursaria | reverse complement strand
ATTTACAAATGGTTGTTGCCTAACAGCTAAAGGATTCTTTATGAAAATAATCTAATGCTTATTGATAGATTGGTGTATTGCTTTGATATGCCTAAATGTTCTCAGGTTCCTAAACCAACCCATATCCCTAACCTTGATTCTATTATTGGAATTCCCTCATTTCTATTGCTTATTGTGGTGGTTTGCCTTCGAACCTCTCTTTCATTGCCTCTTTATAATCCTCATAAGACATATTAATTTTAATAAAAATATATGCAAGCAAAATCACTTAAAGATACATTTAAAGAGATACTTTTTCTATTGCCTGACAAACCAGAGGACAAAGTTGAGTTATTTATTCTACTAATTCATTCTATAAACACGAAGGAAGGATTGATTAATACTGGTGTAAGGGAAAATGATAAAGAAAGAGAATATGTGGGTATAGCTGAGGGTTGGTAGAAAGCAGTAGATAGTATATATATCTATTAATTAGGGGTTTATTCGTTGAGATATAAGAATAAGGAGGAAGAAGTGATATAATTTAAGTTTGTATGCGATCTTGTTTAAAAGGATAAGTTATCTATAAATGTAATAAAGGTTGATGATAGAACTGAATTGCATACCTTAGATGTTAACTTGAGTGAGATTGATTTCACAGATGAGGAAACCATTATGTTGACCAATTACATTCCCTAATATAAGAAAGCTATTTTATAAAAACTATTGCCAGCACCTAAATAGAAATAATAAGTGATAAATCAATAAAAAGAAATTGACAATTATCCAAATCTCTATGTATAACAATCGAGAAATGTTTTTGGAGGTTTTCCATAAAAGTATTATTATAAGTAATTTTTTAAAGCTATGGTTAATCAGATTTAGATCCATTCTCTGCTAACAATAGATTTGGATAAAACAATGGTGGAATGCTATTTGGACCGTAATAGTTTAAGCCGAATGTGCCAAGAGGAGCCAGATTTGATCCATATGGTCCAGATCCCTCAATAAACCCATTTGGTTAGGATAGAAGATTTGGTGGTCCTCCTTTTTGATTATTATAATTAAAAATTATAATAAATAATAAAAATATGACTTTTAGATGGTCGAACATAGATATATAATTTAATCCGTAATCAATAAGGTATATTAATGACATGATATGGTATCATTACTCGATTATTTCACTATTACCGTTATGGATTTTAACTATTTACAAGATCCTAAGCTCACTAAAAGGTATAACTTACAGCAAAGAACATTTTTCACAGTATATTTGCCACATTTTTGTAATAAATATTTCATAATCTCATAGACTATCTATGGTCCATTTTATTATTTTATGGATGCATTAATATCGATTTGGGAAGGAACATGGTATACTTAATGCAGATTTCCCTACTTTTATCACCATATAGTAAGAATATGACTATAAAGATCGCAATTGCTGTATAACCGTTTCTCATATCTAAGGGAGTCTATAATTGGACAGAAACATTATTGTGTGCCTTGCATGCAGTCATTGTAAAATACCCAAATGAGAGAATTTTATTACAACTTTATCTTACATCAATTTTGGTGTTTAATATACAATTATATTTGAATACCTAAATAAAGGAGAATAGATTAGTTGGTAAATTGTTTCCGTTTATACATTATTGTTTTATTTATTTGTATATCTATGAAAGTGAATGCGATAGTTCACTACCCTATTTAGCAGAATGATTATTTATTTTTAATAATTTATAATTATGGAGTAATTTATGAAAGTAGTAAAGACAATAAGAAAGATAGGCTTGATGGCAGGAGTAGAAGTTTCGCAATCAAATGCGAAGAGAAAGATCAAGAAAATTAAGAAGAAATAATAAAATGTTGATGAATTGACGAGAGAATAATTATAGGAAAAGTTAAAAGAAAAATTATAGCAAATGAAATAGTTACGTACATCAACCAAAGACCCAAATTTAAAAAGAAGGAGGAAAAATAAGGAATAAAAAAATCAAAAATAATAGAAATGATTATGATAATTTTTACATTACTAATTGTCCACGGATTCGAATATCACTCCTACGATTCTATAATTGAAATCTTCAAAGAAACACAATAAAAATATCCTGATGTAGTGAAACTGCACTATCCATTAGAAGAATTAACCGACTATAAAGCTCCAAAGTGTGGGAAAGAGGAATGCAAATATTTTTATGCTGAAGTTTCATTTTAGAATGAAAGTAGTGTTCCTACTATCCTTTATGTTGGAGGATTTCACGGAGATGAGAGATTAGGTCCTAATATCGTGACAGGTATATTTAATAAAATCATTTTAAGAATTATTATTGCTATTAGTTGAATAACCAATCCCATTTATAAAACACAGAAAATTTCTACTCTATCCAATGGTTAATCCTTAGGGATATCATGATAATCAAAGAGAGGAATTAAACATTGATCCAAATAGAGATTTTGATTATGATAATACTCCTGATAAATGTTTAAAGACTGTAGCAGCCAGAGCTCTTGAAACCCTTTATGCCAAATATGTGATCTATGCAGCAATCACATTCCACGGAGGAGATAATGTATTTTTGATTATTATTATCTTAGTCCTTAACATATCCTTGGGGAAGCGCTAATCACATTGAAAACAACAAAGCAACTGAAGCTCCTGATGATACTGTGATGAGGGAGATTGGATAATTGATGGATTAGTATGCTTCATCTAACTATTTACTAAAAATTGACAGATATAAATTTGGTAGAATGACAGATGTGGTCTATTATGTGAATGGAGGATACGAGGATTGGTCATACGGGTTTGATTGGGATGGCCCTAAAGGGTAATGTAACAAAATTAGTCATGATGAATTAACAAAACCCAAACCTAGAGCGATTACATATTTAGTAGAGGCAGGCAATGATAAATATCCATCTTCTGATACTTTGGGAACGAAAGAAAGTCTTATAAAATAATTAATAACATGGCCACCTGCAGAACATGATAGCGAGTTTGGCAATATAAACAGGAATGTAATTCTGAGCCTTGTCCTTGCAGATATGATGTAACCATACCTATATTTGAGAGCGATTAATGACACATTAACAATCAGAATTGGAGGATGCATTCTTGTTGATGAATTAGATATATTCAAGGATGGCTAAATTGTTTAGAAATTCAATTAGGTCGATGGCATATGGAAAAATGGAAAAATATTCATCTAAAATATAACGGGTGTGATATAAATAAGATATTCGTGTGATGAGCATTTTTTCAAATAAAGCAATCCAGATCCTTAATTACCTCCTCAATCCTACTTCATGTAGAGTAAAAATGGGTCAAATTCAGAAAGATAGACAAAATTAATGGTATCTGAGGTAAATGTTTCAAGTCTATGCGGTGAAACATACATAGATAGGGTAAACTAAGAACAAGAAAATATAATTTTATAGAATCTAATATAAAAATAACCTGACATATAATTGCACACAAATAACAAGGGATAATACTTATGGATTATTGTTATTTCTACAACATTAATAATATTATTATTTTTACTTGCTGTCTTATTTATAAGATACAGAAAGCAGCACAACATACAGAACAGACTTTAGTTTGAGTTAACTAACATCTAAGAATCACCTTCTGTATGAATTGAATATTATAAATTATATTTTAAAAAATGTAAAGTATTGCAATTTCTCTATATTATCTTATATAGAGGAAATACATTCTTAAGAATAAGTAGGAATAATCTGTGTTTAGGAAACAGGTATTTGTAACTCAAATAAATTTTCAATATAGATAGATTTTGATAAAGGAGAAACAGTTAACCTAAAAGGGTTTACCAATAAAGAAATCTCAAATAAAATTAATACGCGATATTCTATAAAATACAGACTATATTAGTTCATCGCTAGGCCAGGAAATTTGATGCTTATAATCATTAATATCCTCAGTTTGTCGCTAGTTGATGATGCTTACATGTATTATCTATATAATCAAGATATCTATTTCAATTTATCACACCTTTGATTTGTAATATGGTTGCCTTTTCAGCATTAGTCACATATTATGAGAATATAAAAAGAAATGAGGATAATAAAGTTAATAGCAGAGAAGTGATAGTATTTAGAAAACTTAAAAAATTCATATAAAGTAAGAAAATTGTTGCTGAAGACCCCGAAACTCGTAGGCTCATCAACACTGATAATTAAAATCAGGAAAATTTGATAAGAGATAGAGTTATCACTTCGTATCGATAGGATTAAAAAATTATCATGTTTGAGACAGTTAAGTGGGAAAGTATTGAAGTGGGAGACATTGTTTTATTATAAAGAAATGAAATAAGCCCTGCTGATTTATTGATTTTGGAGTCATCAGATGAAAAAATACTAGCAGAAACATCTGCATTAACTGGAAATTCCTCAAAGATTTTGAAATCAGCAAATTTATTAACATAAACTTCTAAATCAAACCAATTTAAAGGCAATATTTATGAATATCGTTCAACTCTAAGCGGAACAATTGTCTATGATATTGATGATGATGAATATTATTAAGGGTATATGAGATTGAAAAATGATCCACAAGCAGTAGATGTGAAGAAGGAAAATTTTTTATTCAGGGAATAATTGCTATATAGTTGCGACTATATCTATGGAATAGTCTTATACGCTGGTAAACAGTGTAGATACTATAGGGAAACAGATTTGGTTAGGTCGAATCAATCATTTTTCACAAAGAAAGCTAATAGATTTTACATGATAAGCTTTGTTGTGATCTTAGTGATGAGTTTGATATCATGGCTTGTGGAATCTTTAATTTATAGTAAATATGGAAGAACTACAAATTAAGATCAAATAGCTATGTATCTGTTGAATTACTTAAACTTCATACCATTCTATTTGTACTTTTTTATAGACATTTTTTCACTCTTAAATTCTATTTACAAAGCAAGTTTATTCAATAAAAAATAAAAAGTAGATAAACCTAACATTGAGGCTTTGGCATCTCAAATCGATCTTCAATGTGGTTATCAGCAAGTCAATGAAACACCATTAGCAGATTTAGCTCTTATTGATTGTGCCATATTTGACAAGACAGGAACGTTGACTACACCGAAATTCAAAATAAGAATGTTATTTTTGGTAGACACTCTATTTAAAGTTAATTATAAAACATTTAAGAACAGTGATGAATGGAAAAAATATAAGGAGGAGACAGCTAAGAATTAAACATCAAATGGCATGATAAAGGAAGAAAGAGATACTTCAAAAAAGCTTACCATATTGGCTCCCATGAGAATGACTTCAATTAAAGTATCCCCAAGACACACCTCCATATCACCTATGGGAGCAAACAAACGATTATCATTGATCCCCACATGGAAGTTAAATGAGGAAAATCTACTATAAGTAGAATAGATTGAGCCAGACCTAGTCTAAGATACCAGTTAGCATGAGGAAGCTAATTTTAATCCACAAGATATTGATGATGAAAATCCTCGACTTAAGGAAATCCATAAAACTAGGGCACCAGTTTTATTTAAAGCTGAATCTAGTTGGGGATCCTAGCTAGAGTTTGGCACATCCCCACAAGCTTAGACCTTAATGTAGGGAGATCAGCCTAAATAGAGTAGTTCTAAAAGAAAGGTGAGTGATAGGGCTAGTGAATTGTTTGACAGCAGAAAGAAAATGAGCGATAACAGCAATAGAAATTTTCCTAAATTCTCCAAACTTGATGATGAGAAGGAATATAAGAATCTTGATGAAATGATATTGGATGAAAAATAGATATTTAAACGATAACTATCCTATGATTATCGATAGAGTATGATAGAGTCTATGCTTGCATTATGTTTATGTCATAATACGACTACAAAATATTCAAAGTATGATGATTAATTTAGCCAAGAATTCACATGCACAATCGATTAAATATAATAAAATTTAGTGGAATAATATGACTTCAAGTTTATCTGTTCCACAAACAGTAAGACAGTATTTGTAATTTAATATGATGATAAATTTATTGATATAGCTGTGAATATCACATATATAACACCTAAGAGGTTAAGTGTTATTGCTAAAGTTTAGGATTTTAAGAGCCATCTAAAATTGGATTATGAGGATGATATAGACTATATCTAGTTTATTAGAGATGACAGTTTGGAATTGGAGAGTTTGATATTTCTAGAGAAAGATGAGAAGGAAGGATGGGATTGTGTAATAAACAAAATGCATACAAGTGGATGCAGACCAGTTGTCTTTTACAAATCATTTTTGAATAGATATTAGTATGAGCATTTTTTAAGACGCTAACCCACAGATGAACTGAATTGCAAAGATAGGAATTATGAGTTATGCCAAATATTAGGCATAGCTGAAAAGGTGAAGAAATAGGCTAAAGATGTAATTAAACTGATGAACAAATATAATATAACTACCTGGATGGCTAGTGGGGATAGCTTGGATAAGGTTCTTCCTATTGCCTATTCAACTAAATTGTTAGATGAAAATATGACAGTCGTGCATTTCTTTTAAGACCCCTAATCTTTGATTAAACAATAAATATAGAACATCTACAACTAAGTTAAGAATCAGAAAACTAATAAAATAAATAGATAGGGAATTACAGGCAATTTGATCTCTCCCAACAACATCAACAGAAGACAGAGCATGAAAAAGAGATAGAGTGTCAATTTAACAAGAAGAGTATCGACAAGAGGATTGCCATTCGTCACTCAATAGGAAGAATTGAAAATCAAATCTTTTGCTATCCTTATTAGTGGGGCGGTTTTGGAGAAGATTGCAAGTGATTAAAATCTATTTGAGCACTTTTCCTTCTTAGTCTTTTTTAGTAACTAATTGATTGGATACAGGATGACAGCATACTAGAAATACATTTTATTAGATTTGATATAGAATCAACAAGGTACCAAAAAAAGGGTTTTAGCAATAGGAGATTAAATTAATGATTCTGTCATGTTCAAATATGCAGACTTTTCAATATAGCTAAGACATGATAGGGTTTTTTAGGATACTAAATATGATAAGGTTGAATAATTAGTAAGAGCTAAAAGTGGAGGTCCAAGAAATTCAAAGAGTAAAAGTTTTTTAAGAATAATACGATTTTTATATTAATTAAATAGTATTTTATTAATATTAATAATTAGAATCATTATATGAATATATACAGATGGTCTCTAACACTGATATAGTTGTTAAGAATATAAAAGAGATTCCAAAATTATTGTTTTATGAATCCAAACTACATGCAGAATTATTCGAGAATCTAATTAATCATGCATTTTACAGATAATACTTGCTTGGATTTGTTGTATTCTTCCTATTTTGCTTTTAAGAATAACCAAATTACATACCAATAGGGTTTTTCTAAGCAGTATATTTCATACTCTCAGGATTTGTTATAATTAGGAACTCTCTATTTAGACCGATATAAAAAATATTCGCATATGATGCCATATCGAAGTATTATCAGCAAAACCAGATTAATTTTAGAAAGAAGAGATTTAAGAAATTCTTATACAAAGTTATATTTTTCAGTTTTATCGAGGCACTAATAATATCAATAATACATGTTAACATCTAATTCATAGATCAGAATGGTTTCATGCTTGATGATAAATTAAATTAGTACTAGTTAATTTCTATCATCTTAATAATGGAACTAACGAAATTAATCCAAGTGAAATATTGGATTGTTACAATTATTATTTTGCTATCTTATTTTTCAATGCTTAACATATCCTTTTTGACGAATTATTATGAAGAATACAATTTCTATTCCATAATAACTGCTCCACCATCTATACTTTTCATAGTGTTAATGACTTTAATATTCTATATACTTTAGGTGCTATTTAATTCAATAGAGGGATTATAGGTGGAAACTGAAATTTCCGGGGATTTAGACGATGATGAAATAAAATAAATGACACATGTCATATCGATTATGTATAAATAGACACAGAGAGACAAGGACTATGAATTAAATTTAATATCCAGCTTAGTGAACAAGATATTTAAAACTGAAGATTCAATAGATATTAATATCAAGCAAATGCTTAGTGGAATAACATTTGCTGAAAAATCTGCTAATATCAGCATTTACAACCAGTAATTTATCAATAAGTAGTTGGAATTTAAATACTAGCAATTCCAAAGACCTAATTCCATATTATTCAACACTTATTATATTCCATTAAGTTGGATTATGTTAGAAGGAGTGATTTTCATTCAACTTTTAGCATTAAACGATTTTGGGTGGTTCTTCTATTTGAGCATATCTTATAATTGTTTGGCTCTCTTATATGTGCTTGGAATACCTTTCGGATTATTGAGAAAATATGTTTGGGAATATTCTAAGATACTAATAATATCGAGAGCTATTTATAAAATAATTTATGATATTAACTTTTTCTAAAACAATTCAAATGGACTCAATGATATGGTTATAATGCAATTTTTCATGATTTAACCTGTGTTCGACAATGACCCAATGATATTCGTATTTTATCAATTGGCCATTGTAATTAGTTTTTATGTAAGATACAGTTCAATCAATTCGTCCTCAGATATATTCATTGACTACTATATTATGATTAGCTACTATATAATTAGTCTCATATAAATGGTTTTAATGATTTGGATATTTTACAAGCTCCATCGACAATATAGAGAGTAGTATATTTTGAAATTCAAGAAACTTTAGAAGATAAGCTAAATGACTGACACTCTTGCAATATTAATGCCTAAATTTATAAGAAATAAAATTAATGAATCTAATTCGTTGGATTATAATATTGAAATTCAATAAGGATAGGTTGCAATCTTGTTTTGTGACATTTGTGGCTTCGATTAGATTATAAGTGATTTAAAGGAGAACGTTGTAGTCTTACTAGATTAGCTATTTCGATCTTTTGATTCCTTATGTCCATAATACAAATTACAAAAAATAGAGACGGTAGGTAAAACCTATATGGCAGCAGCTGGTATAAATGAAATGAATTAGAACTTAACAAACCCAGTATTTCGAGCAGTCCAGATGGCTATGGAAATGATAAATTAAGCTTAGAGTTGCAAATATCAGAACATCGATAATGTAGTAGTCAAAATAGGCATCCATTATGGTTACGTTATTGCAGGAGTAATAGGAGATCATAAACCTCAATTTTCCTTGATTGGTGATACTGTCAACACAACTTCAAGACTTTGCAGCACAGGATAAGATGGCCAAATTATCATTTCAGAACAAGCATACTATCAAATTCAACAAGTTACAATTTGGAAGTACAAATCTAATATTGTTGAGGCGAAGGGAAAGGGTAAATTATGCACATTCATCGTTGAAAAGGAGAAAATTGAAGGAAAGAAGAAATTGAAACAATTGAAAAAATACAAGAGTGACCAATCCAATAAAATTTAATTTCCTATTACAAGAAGTCCGAACAATCTTACTGATGATCCATAAGCAAGAAAAATATCTTCTATTGATAGACCGAAGAAGCCATCATTTGTCGCTCCATCTCTTAAGTTGATGGTTCCTCTACCTCATAAATCAAGTCTCAACCTTGAATAACACTCGTCAGGATATAATAAATCGTCTCACTAGGGTGAAGAAGTCGCTCAGCCATAATAGAAAACCTATGAAGGTAAAGATCTGATTGAATCCTTGGAACTAAAGTTACAAAAAGATAATATTATTGTTGAGAGTGGAATATAATTTCCATCTTACGAAGCTGATCGAGAAAAATTAAGAAAACTTTATTAAAATGAAGATGAGGATCAACAGTAACAAGATGTGCTTATCCTAGATAAGAAAAAGTTATTTTTAGACTTTCATGATGATACTGAAGAGATTGATTTGTAAATATTTAAGGACCAAACAATCAATTAGGGATACAATCAAACCTTATTACTCAGCTTTTTGTCATCAAGTTTAATTATCATATAGTCTAGTTTAATGATCATGGTATAAGAGGTATATTACAATAAGAATATATGGATTATTGTTCTAATTCTAGGATATATACTACCTATGGGATAAATTTGTTTTCTAATCTATTCAATCACCAATAGGAGTAACGGATTTGTGATAACAGAATAGAATTTTGGAATAATAAGTATAGTCTAATATGTATGGTGGTTATTTAGCACATTATCAGTTGTTGAATTTGATATTGGAGAGATTTACATTTCTTTTGGTGTGATTCTGTAACTGTTTCATTAATTCACTCCTATGTTTTAGATTAAATATAAACTTTTATATGGTTTAGTATTAGGTCTGTCAATCATATTGGTGGTTCTAGTAAAATAATGGAATTTGATATTAATATTCTATGGGCTGATGGAAATTCTCCTTACTAGTGCAGTGTAATACTATACATTTTATATGAGTGTCAAAGAATACAATCAGATTCAAGAAATTGATCGAAAATATCTAAAATAAGATGAACTGATCAAGCATCAATTACCAAAACATGTAATTTAGTATTAATATTTAGATTTTGGATAAATTCTTACTATAAAGTTAAGAAAGATAGATATTAACAGAGATATTTGATGATGTCACTCTACTATTCGCTGATATTGCAGGTTTCACAGAATATTCCTCATCAGTATAGCCTGAGCAAGTTGTTTAAATGTTAAGAAAATTATTCATGGAATTCGACTAGATATGTTAAACTAATAATTGTTACAAATTGTACACAATAGGTGACTGTTATGTTGTTATGGGAATGGTAGATGCCTTAGATAGAAATCAAGCTTAGGAGGCTAAGAACATAATTGAAATGGGTTTTGAGATGATAAACAAAATTAAGGAAGTCAGAAACAATATCAATTTCACTGAATTGGATATGAGAATAGGTGTTCATACAGGCAGTATCATAGGAGGAGTTCTTGGTACCGATATAGTTCGTTATGACATATATGGGCCAGATGTATTGATAGCTAACAAAATGGAATCAAAGGGTTAGAAAGGCAAGGTTCATATCTCTGGAAGAACGAAAGAAATCATTGAAACTTGTTTTGCTGATGAATATACAATATCATATAGTACAACAATCAATCTAGATTCAATTGATAGAAAGGTTGTTGGATTTTTTATAGATAGAAGAAGTGAGTGTGACGTTTCATTAGAAGAATAAAAATAATATTCATAATGATTTAGATTCACATATATATAATAATATATCTTCAAAAGACTCTATCTACAAACTCATTCCCTTCATTATCATTACACACTCTCCTTTTTAAATATGATATGTTTGTGATTTATCCTAATTTAAATTTCCAGACCTGTTTATTAAAAATATATAAATACCCTTGAAGACAAATGATTATTGCATGTTTCATCACTGGAAATATATCTGATTTCACTCCTCTGTCTACTTGATGAGACACACATAGAAATTCTTCATAATTTGTAATATATTATTTTTGTAAATATCCTTTTTTCCTCACTACAACTGGATCTACCTTGTTAAAATCTGACATATTTGTCTCTATTATCTCTATCATAGATTTAGTATCTCTTGGCTTTTTAGTAAACCCACATCTAATCACATTGTCAGAATTAGCCATTACTACATAGAATTTATGTTTTTACCCTCAATGATATTTCCATAAAGATAAGCATGAATCTATCCAGGATTAATTAAAAATGCATCGCCTGGCTTTAATGTGACATGATTCATTATGAGGGCAAATATGTATCCAAGATCCATATCCTTTATATTTCCATATGCATCCAATAATGATTGACAGCATTTAACAGGCCAATTATATTATTCCAAAACTTCCAACAATATCTAATCTGGCCAATTTAAAATCGTTCCTATTATTCTTTTGAGTGTCTCTTTATCGTCAGGGTCCCCTGAGTTCTTGAAACTATTCCACTAACCCTCACCAATATAATATATAATTTTAGGATTTCTGAAAAATATAAAATATATTACCTTTAAAAGTTCTTAATTATCTCATCCTTAGGAGCTAATCCTATCAGTGCTTCAAAATGACTCAAAGCAATTGCCATTTCCGGTTTGTGATTTGAATCAGGATACAATTTTGGCTGCGCTTTGTGTAATACCTACGCCTATGCTTTGTTTGGGTGTATTTATATAGAAAGAGGCTATTCATGCTCAATTAATTATATACCTATGCAATAGACAAAACTTTGAATAAAAATTTTAATTTTTCCGTCATTGGCTTACCCTGATCGTTCTAAGAAGGAAGATTAGGATGAGTACCCATCCATAACTCTGCATAATTATCAGACTTTTTAAGCATATTTCTGTTATCCTTATACTATATGTTGAAAAATACGAAATACTCTATATTAAAAATGAGCCTTTTCATAAATCTAAAAGACTTAACATAATGGGTCCTCACCTTTCATACCCCAATCATATGTCTGGATACCACAAAAGAGTCTTTAAAAATTGGAATCCTCCATACAAAATATATGAATATTAAATTATAATATGATGGTTCTTAATAATTATAATATAATGGTTCTAAATTTACATATGAGATAGGTAAAATTAAAATTACTGAAAAACAGAACAAAAAAGGGGTTCAATGTCTCGTCCAAACACTGTATTTCTTCAAGGTTATTAAAGATTTTTGAAAATAGTCTCAAAAATTTCCAAAATGACGTCTTGTGAACATTCATCTCTCCCATTTCATTAAGAAAAAAATTATTTTACTTTTCAGAACTTGCAAAAATTCTTCAAAGGTTTTACTCAAACCTTTCCTCTTTGAGAATTAGATTGATTTTGTATTAAATGTCATCAAATCATTTGTTTTATGAATTTTCATTTTCTAATTTTTACAAAAAGTCAGCTAAGGCTGAAGTTGAACCACCGACCTGTTTATTCTCTTATGTGAGAAAATCTATTGAAGATTAAATATCTATTTTTATGCTAAGATTACCAACTTTAACATAAATGGCAACATAAAAATTAGCTTTTTGACTCATCCGTGTAATCAATACAATGGTAACAATTCTTTGAGTAGTTATAAATTATAAAGTTTTATCATCATTTAAAATATGTAAAAATGATAACTAAAAACCAAAAAAATCTGTCAAAGGGGAATCGAACCACCTGTCCTCGGATTATCCTTCCGTTGCTCTCAACCATTTAAGCTATAAGCGCACTAATGCGCCTATGGGAATCGAACCCATCATCACTTGCTCTACCACTGAGCTATTGACAGTTAATGTGTAAATTTACACTTGATAATTCATTCATTATGATATTCGTTTATAAAATAATCCTTTTTATCGAAAAAAGTCCGTCAAGGCGGAATTGAACCACCGACCTAGGGGTTTACAGCCTCTCGCTCTGACCATCTGAGCTATTGACGGAATCTGATTATTTACCATTTGTTTAATATATTTTATCAAATTAACAGAATTCTGAGGATCATGTTTTTCCGATAATTTAACAGACTATGTTAAAAATTATTTATTATGCAAACAATGGGCATTGCTTTAAAAATTATCAATAAAATTTGATTTAATACAACTACTCAAAAATAATCAAAATAACTCATTTGAATAGTTATTAATTTCTAGAACAAAAAATAAAAAAATAATTTATAAAAAAATAATCAAAAACCAATCAAAGCGGAATCGAACCACCTGTCTCTGGATGTTTAGTCCATCGCTCTCCCACTGAGCTATTGACTGTTTATGTATAATTATACCCTTTTAATTCATTTGGGAAAAAATTCTCGAAAGTCATTCCGTCAAGGCAGCCCCTATCACGAACAACTGAGCTATTAATGAAATCTGAATATTTATCATTTGTTTGATGTATTTTGTCAAATTATAAGAATTTCAAATTACACATTGATTGAGTGAATTATGTTTCTATCTAATTTTGTTAATTATTATTATCCACTGCATTTAAAGTGATTTAAATGGCGCTCATTTAAATACAACTTGATCTATTTCTCAATTTCTACGACAAAAAATATATAAAATAAATTATTAAAAAATTAAAAAAAAAGTCCGTCAAGGCGGAATTGAACCACCGACCTGGGGATAACTATGAAACACTACAGTCCCTCGCTCTACCAACTGAGCTATTGACGGAATCTGATTATTTAGCTTTTGAAATTTATAATAAAATTTTAATCGTTAATAATAATATGATTTAGTGAGGAAGAAAGGTAGTGGGAATGATTCCTCTACTTATTCTCATATATTCAATAAAAATATATTATAAAATTTCTTTCATTTTAACAAAAAAGTCCATCAAGGCGGAATTGAACCACCGACCTGGGGATTACTATGAAACACTACAGTCCCTCGCTCTACCAACTGAGCTATTGACGGATTCTAAATATTTGTGTTATTTTTATTTAATAAGCATGGATTATTACAAAATAGGGCACATTGTTGCTGTAGGCCTCATTGCAATAGTGCAATTGGTCTTGTTAGTATAAATACACAAAAAGGTCACTTTTGAGGAAATGAAAACCCAGTAACACTCCCCTCCGAATACATTAAGACATCAAAGATCATTTAGCCCCATAAAAAAATCAATTAATTTACAAGTTGTTAAAGAGAGTGAATCAGAGGATTCTCCAAAATATCAAAAAAATACTGTTTTGAAGAAGAATCAGGATTAGAGCGACAAGAAGGCTAATGCACTTGTAATTTTGCCATCTCAATACCCAGAGCCACTAATTATATAAACTGAAAACATTTAGAGTGAAAGAAAGGAAACACAGGAATCCAGAATTAATACTTTGGAGAATTAAGGGGAATTTATTCCAAAGCGAAAGAAAATATTTCCAATATTTTTCAAATAAAACCATAGAATACTATTTCAAGAAGCAATATTAGGATGGATGATCGTAATTCCGTTAAATTATATTTATGCTTGTGTTATATCTCTAATTTTATCATTTATAATGAGACTTATTTAGTATAACGATAAGGAGGTTCAATTTGTTGAAATTATAATATTTACTATTGTAGCCATCGGGAGCATAATGTATCTAGAAGTCACACTGACATGGACTTTGTGTATCATAGTGCAGATTCCATTAGAAATTATAGTTACTTTCCTTCTATATAAACTAGGTCGTAAATCTGAAAATTGAATGTTTATATATTTTATAGTGTAATTAGTTATTTGCTGCTGTAATTTTATTTCTGCTTCCTTACTAATTTATCTGGTGAGAAGGAAAGTCAATTCTCAAAACAAAATAGAGTATTTAGAATTGTTCTAATTCTTAGACCTTTAGAGACGAAGTCAACCACTCGTAAATCACCCAGGAAGAATTCCAAACCGAAATTATTGACTCAAAGTTCGTTCAAGACCAGATTTGAGCTCCAGACATCCACTTCACGGAATAATACATAAACTAATACTCCAGCATACTTTCAAGCCATGGCCAGATCGAAAAAGAAAAGCAACTCCTAGATTCTTAATCAGGATACTGAACCTTAAACACAGCCCACTATAAGCCAATTTCCAGAAGTAAACACAGACAGAGAAAAAGAAACAATCGAAACATTTTTTACCATTTAATAACCTCAACCTTAGAATAAAATAAACTTTATTTATTTCATCCTAAGAATCAGCCTAGAATAGTTGATTAGTGGATGGATGCTATATTTTGATGTGGATAAGAATTTAATCATCTCATTTTCCTTAATTGGTATTATAACTATAATTTTAAGCTGCAACTCTAACGAGATTAGCAATAAAATTATAAGATAATATTATAATATTTGCTATAACGGTTGGAATCAGTCTTTCCAACATAGTCAGTGTATAATTTTGGGATCCTGATGATATTGTCTTCTTTATAGTGTTTGGAATAGAAATCTTACTTAATCTTTTATATTTTGTAGTAATGAAAAAATTGATATGAAAAGCAATATAAAAAATTTAAATATAATCATCCCAATCTCAACAGAAAAATGCCAATAGAAGCAACCATGATTTTGATAGATAACTCAGAATATGCTAGAAATGGTGATCTTGAGCCCAGTAGATGGCAGTAAGAAGTCGATGCTCTCTAATTGGTAGCTGAGGCAAAAATGTCATAGAGTATGGAGAATGGAGTTGGTGTGATTCTCTCAGGGGGCAGACAAGTCCAACTCTTATAAACACCAACTAACGATTAGAATTCCCTTTTTGGTTGTTGCGATAAAGTCAAATTATAGGGTAGACATATTAAATCAAAATTTTAGGAAATATTCATTTTAGTATTTCATTACAATAGGCCTAACTTGCATTAAAGCACAGGGTTAATAAAAAGTAGTAATAGAGAATTACAGCATTCGTTGCCAGCCCAGTCGAGGATTCACATGAGCAATTAGTTAAGTAATTTACAATTTATAATCAAAAGGATTGCAAAGCTTATGAAAAAGAACAATATAGCTGTGGATATAATTAATTTTGGAGAATAGAATGAGGATCATCTTGAGAAAATTAAATTATTTCATGAAAATGTTGATAAGGATAATAATTCATCATTAATCAACCTAAAACCAGGATTGAGTTAAATTTATGATGCTCTAATCACTTTGATATAAAACTAATAAGGAGCACAAGGTATTTATGATAATTTTTTTTAGATGGTGGTTTGGGTAACTAAGGGTAGTAAAATCTGTTTAATAACTTTGATAATCCTGATCCAAATATGGACCCAGAGTTAGCAGAGGCCATAAAGCTAAGTTTAATGGAATAACAAAATTAAGTCTAAACTGGCTAGAATCAGCCTGAGTAATTTATAGAAGAATAAATGGACGAAGAAGAATTATTGAAAAGGGCCACAGAGATGAGTCTCTAAGCCGAATAGCCACAAGTAGAGAAACATGTTGAAGGATAGAATTAGGAGAAATTAGAAGTCTATTAAGATGAAGATTAAGAGAGATAAGGATTATTATAGGGACAAGGAGAGAAGATAGTTGAAGAAAAAGAAAATTAATAGTACATTCCTTTATAATTATTTTAGATAAGAGAAGGAAGAGGATGCAAAAGAATTCTTAGAAGACATCCTTGGTGATGATGATGAAAATTAGAAATTAATCAAGAAACCTGGAGATGATGAAAAATGAAAAATGAAAAGAAATTTGTATATTTTATTATTTATTATTATTTTAAATTTAAAATGTCCGTAGAACCCATGACTATTGCTACATTGATGCAAAAGAATCCTTAGACTAATGTAAGAGTTAAATTTAAATTAGTCTGCCTACAATTGGGTGGGTGTGTTAGAGTTTTTGCATGACTAACATAAACAATTGTAATATAAGGAATGTGATTGGGCTATTGAGAAGTCGCAATTACAGAGCAAGATAAATGAGTTGGAAGGTAATATAAAGGGATTGGAGAGAATTGTGTCAGATTATGGCAAAAGAGTTAAGATGTTAGAAATTGCATTAAGATAGGAACGGTTGAAATATCAATCAGGGGGTTAGAGTAATGACGCAATAGGCTTACTATTGAGAGAGAATGTCGACACTAATTAAATGTAAAACTTTAACACTATCCCAAAACGCAAGGCTAAACCATATCGCCCACTTTTGCATAAGTATTTAATTAATTATAACCAAAAGAATCTTATAAGAAGTTGGCATATCACATATTTTTTCACCTCCTGGATCTCCAAAAATGGATACTTCAAATAGACCTTCAATATTGTTGACTCCAAATTAAAATATAGCAATTTAAAATTCTGGAAGATAGAGCCCTACAAACACAACTACCATATTTCCATCCCACTCAAGAAACAAATCATAAAATTTGAATGAAGAACAATATAAGGATCCCATTTAACATGTATCAACATTGAGAAATCATTTGGATGGAGTATGGGATGTTTTTTTCTTCAATCATTTGCCAATTCTCACAAGTATTTCAGAAGATTGTTAGGTTAAATTGTGGGACATATCAAATTTGAATTAATAATAACAAATAGAACCATATCTGACTTTAAGGGGTATTATATTAATTTAAATAAATAGATCACACTGGGCCAATTTTTGCTGTTACAGGTATTGAGGCTTCATCAAAATTGAGAGGATAACAGAATTTCATTTTGTCTGCAGGAAATGAAGGAGTTATCAAATTATGGGGATTCCCAACTCCTGATGATGACAAATTCGACTCTATGGGTCCGACAGAAGAATATTAATCTGTTAGATGTTCATGGTCTGCCCATCAGGATGCAATTTGGCAGCTTGAAACTAGCCCCCTTTAAAATTTATTCCTATCAGCAGGTGCAGATTCTAAGATTAAATTATGGTCTGTATAAGACGTTCTCATGGGTAATACAAAGGAAGTAGCAATATTTGGATAGAAAAATCAGTATAATCACATTGTTGATTCGCCCACAGCGATAAGCTGGCTTTAGAGTCAAAACAATTTTGCAGCAGGATTCGTATAAACTCCCTCCTTATGTGTATTTGATATCGAGACAGTATTAAATTATTTTTATACTCAAGGGTCGGATAACATCGAATATAAAATATGCAAGTGAACAAATAGGATAAATCAATTCAATATAATCCCATCCAAGTACAAATTAACTTATTACTGCCCATGATGATGGAAGAGTCAGACTGTTTGATTTGCAAACATGTATTTATTATAATAATCAAAAAAGAAAAGGTTGTTTCAAATTTCCAATGTGGTTAAGATAGTGTTAACTCTGTTATTTCCAATTTAAGTGGGTCGTTGATTTACGTGGCATGCGACACAAGTTTGAAAGCCTGGGATATGAGAAAGATGTCATTCATATAGGATTTGCAACCTCATGAGAAGAAGTACGACGAATGCATTCACAAGTTGGTCCATCATCCAAACTAGAATTTGTTTGCATCTTGTGGAGCAGATGGTTAAATAAAATTGTTTAGATCTAAATATTCATGATATATCATATTCAACCACTCTTCTATCTCTTCTAAAGTACTACATATTCATATTCGAAAACATCATCCAAAATATTATGATCAATAAATAAGAATAAAACTCAGTATCTCCCATCAATAGCGAAACTAAAATGGCAGATAATGCACCCACATTCTACGCAAAATTATACAATCCAAACACCCTCACATCGTCACCCCATTCTTCACTCAGCAATGACATGCAATTGGCTTAACCAGCACAATCAGCAAATCCCCACATAGTAGCAAAAACAATACAAACATTAAAATTTAATATAAAACAATTAGCCAATATTACAAACAAAGTTATATGAATCCACGAACTCTAAATTATTGAGCTATAATTTATAAGGTATTTCTATCCAAGCCACCCAATAGTTAATCCACCAAATATCTCAGATATCCCTTGTGCACCAAAAACAATAAACGATTTGGTCTACACTTCAGATGTAGTTGATAAGGGATATGTGTGAACAATTGCCTGAGTAATTAATTTGTAATAAACTCCATATTCAAAACCTAATACAATTCCTGTAGCTATCATATATGGAATGATTGGTCTTATTTTATCAGATTTTGCAACATCCAAAATCATTGCTATCTATTATTTAACTGGTAATTCATGGAAAAATTCAACCACTTCATATTCCTACTTCGTTTTATGTAGAATCTTTTTTCTTTCCTCTATTTTAGCTGATATTATATCATCAGTCTCTTTTTAATCCACAATACTTCCATACGAATTGGACCTCTGTGATTTTTCAATCATTTATGAATTAAGTTATTCAGACTGAGCCCTAAATCTTTACGGTTGCTTAACTAACGATATCTCATTAACTTTACCCTATAAATTAAGTTCTACATTAACTTCCTTCACTTCCTTATTCATTTCATGTCCAGGAGGTTATAACACAAATAAATATAATAACTAAGTTAGGAATGTAAGCACCTTAATTTAGTTTAATTAATACAAATAAGAGGGAGAAGTACTTAAATGGGCCCAGTGGTCCAATAAAAAAATAACTAACTAAACTTCCGATCATACCCGCACTATTGCTTAGACTGTTACTGACGCCAAAAAATAACGCCCTATTGGAATCGTTTGCATTTTCACTTATGTACAAGTTCTACGCAACCCACAAACCCCCATAACATATGCCATTGATTGATGCTATGACGATTGCACCAAAGTATGTTAACCCCTTTCCCATGCCTATCTCACTTGCGAAACTAATGTAGATTCCACATAAACACTGCATACAACCTTGAAAGGCTAAAAAAAAAAATGACCATCTGTATGCAACTTTTTTTAGGTACCAAGGAGCTAATCATTAAAATATTATTGTCACAATAATTACAAATTATATTCCCTATCATGCTGACAACATACTGCAATAATACAATCAATTGGCCTAACCCACTAAAACCCATTTGCTCTGCGATTTCAGGAATGATTTATGTTGCTGCCATACCAAATGATATGTTTACCATCAATAGACCGTTAAGGTAGAGAATTTTGCCGAAGTTATCGTATTTGTTATTAGACACTTGATATATCGAAGAGGTTATTAGGGAAAGTCTCTTCATGATAAAAATTCTTAAATTTTTTTCTTTAGTTTATAATAAATGATAACTCTAATATGGCTATTCTAATTTGATAGAAGATGGTTTTGTAACTTTCCACTCGTTCATTCAATGTGGTAATATCAATTGAACTATTTTATTAAGGTTATTAGCCACATTCTATTGCCTTGGTCTATCTGGGTTGAATACGTATGCATTACAAAAACCAGCCTGTAATGAATTGGTGATCAGACATTTGATTTACCAGACAGCCTGTTTGATGACACAAGCCCTACTTTGCTACATATTATATAGAAGAACAATGATAAAATTAGACCAAGTATGAAAAAACCAAAAACGTATTATAGAAATAAATTACTAGATATGAACATAGAGAGGATTTGAAACTTGTCATAACCAATTGGTGGATTCAAAAGGCATTATTATCAAAAATAGGATATTCAGTTTTGTTGCTCGGAATAATCCAAAATATATTAGCATTTTATGGCTATTCCTTACAGAATAATTGTCCATAACACATACAGACGATTGCCTTGAAGGTTAACATCATTGCAACCATAGTGACATCAATTCCAATTACATTCATAATTGTTTGTTACATTTTGATTAAGACATTAACGTTGGTCACCAGTTCTTTGTTTCCAAACACATATATCAAGATTAGAAAATGTTTTTATTGAAAAATAGAATATCAATTTCGTTTATTTATCATAGTTTTAATATACGCTCTTGCATTTCTTAGTCTTATTAAATTCTCTACTGGGATCATCATCAAAGTCATTCTTGCTTTCCAGATGTCCTTCAAATGATGTTGGTGGAATGGGATCCAAAACAGAACATAAATTATAACTATTAAAAGTATGTAGGCGATGAATAATCCAATCTTTCTTGACTTATAAGTGTCCTACTAATCTTATATTCCCTAGATGAACATATTCGACAAGTATCTCAGTGCTATTCTATAAATATATTTTTGTAAATACCTGAAATATGTTCTTTACATAACCTTAATTTCCTGCATTTACTGATATTTTAGTAAATTCAGTTATAGATTACGAGTACTGTTGGTGGTGATATTGTAAAAAGTTATGGTTGAATCTATAGTATTGATTGAAGGAGTTGGTATCTCAATTGTTAATACATAAATTGATTATAAGCTTCTTAAATTTTCAAAAAATCGTGTTATCGCAACAGTAAAACCTGCTTTTATAGAACCTGCTGCAAATTGTTCACAATCTGTTATAGAGATATTCGAACTCAATGTATTTAACAATTAGCATGGATTTTAGAACATAAGTGTATTATAGGCATTAGTGTAGACACTTTGATAAATATCAATGTTTTCAGAATGTGCTTAATGGATATCACTGTCTAATTGATACAATTTATATAAATTAGCGGCAGCTTAGGTATTTGCAACCTATCCTTGAATTATTTATGATGGGTCGATAAAAACTGCCTATTAGGTATTGCTACTTAAAGCATAAAATCCTTCTTCTATCAAAGTTTAGTTAGCTTCAGTTACTGTCTTTCCGACATTTGATAAATTTAATTCAGATAAAGTTAATCCTAGAATGAAGTAGGTCTCCATAAAACATGCTAAAGCAAACACTTAAATGTAAAATGGTATTGGGGGTTATGAAGAATTCTTAAACTTCTTTCTCTTTTTCTTAGAATTGTCCAACATAAAGGGTAAACTTTCTTCCTAATCTATATTTTATTCAATTTCATCATCTCCTTTTTAACTTCCTTAACCCTCGATCTAGGATAAGTATTTTACAAAAGATTCAGATCTAATGAATAAATTTTTGACAACTTTAGGAGGGAGCTCCAAAAATAAAATAGTAACATACTCCTTAGACAGTCTAATGCTTGTTAGAATAATTATAATAATTGATAAAGATAGGAATAAAACAACTGCTCCCAATACAATTATGATAATAAAACTGCTTTGATTATAGGATGTCATTCCTATAAAATCATCCATCACAATAGCTTATGCAGTTAGAGTGGCATTTAAGTATGCATTAAATCCATTCACTAAAGTAAAATACAATTATATTGAGCTGCTCGAGAATGAGATATCATTGATGTCTGAGTTCATAATTTATAGAGCATATGAGAGCATTTGTGAAGTGGCTTGTTAATAATCCTCCTATTGAATGTTTGATGAGTTAAATGACATTTAAATAGATGGTATTGTGTATAAATCTGATAATTCCTTAGGAAACACATATTCAGATAATGTCAAGTCGTTAAACAATTATTAAATTAAACTGATTGAATGATTCATTTAAAATTTAATCTAAGTAACATTTTAATTTCTTTCTGTTACATTACTACCATAAATTCCACTCTATATAATTTGAAGATCTCTAATATTCTCCAGTATATATTAAAACTAAAATAAAATACAATTAATAATTACTTCTGAATGAACTTAACATAAAGTATTGAATGAGTTTAAAGATAATATTAAATTTTATTGTTCTCCTATATCGATAAAGTAATCAGCAAATGAAAGAGAAATCATACTTAGTGTTATCAAGAATTCTATAACCCTTAAAAATTTAATTGGTATTGGAATGACATCCTAATTTATCAGTGACTCCAATTTATGTCTGCTTTAGAAGTATTCTTAATCCTATTGTTATACCTATTCATTTTCATCATAAAGTGCACTTTCAAATTATCCTCGATCTATTTGTTATAAATAAATTACATTAATTTCCCTCCTATTCTTGTTCATCATCATCAACAGGTATTTCGTCCTCTTGAATGATTTCCCCTACCCTATTTTGGAACAATCTCACAGTTTTAATACCTTCGTCATATCTGATTCTATTATCATCTATCTATATTTATTATTCTATCATACTGTCCCTGTCAATATTAGATTATATCTTACTTCTATGAATTTTATTAGTTATCCTTCTGTATATGAGACTCGTCTATCCTTGAATTTCCAATGTCTGAATAGCTTAGAATGTCTTTATAATATCCCTCAAAATACTTTCCTTCAAAATTAAAATTCAAGACTAATTTCGTTACATTCTCCTTCTCCTTAATATTCTAATTACTAAGATTATTAGGTCTTAATTTCTTAATATCTTATTTTGAAATGATTGAACTGTTATGGGCAGATATTGTCGCTTATTCATAAACAAAATCAAATTTGAATATATAGCCCACAGTACTAAAATTTGTTGAAAAATTAATCTCAGTACAATAGCATTACAATTAGTATAGGTTGTTGTTTTCATCACCATCACTCTTTTATGACCTTTACATAATTTCAGGAACTTTGTATTCAATGATATTGCCTTATTTAGTTTGATACTATTCTTTTTCTGTCATAATGAGAGGAAATAATTAAGCTATGTATTTTAGATTTCTCAAATATCTCTGTTCAAGTTTCAAAATTGGAATACATTAACTTGATACACCTTACATGCCACCATTTTCATCCGTGATTATGTAGGCTGGGTATTTCAAAGTCTTTTCTTAAATGATAGTTGAAATAAAAGCGATCCCACTTTTCATAGAATTTATGGGCTTAATGTGTAACGTTATTGGAAATATAAAAGATGACTTTGTTAATCCGAATACTTATCTGTTTTTCTGTTGGTATCTCATTTCGTTTGCAGAAATAAACGACTCAATAAATTAATCATGTTATTTGGCATATAATTTAGGCATTATCTTTTAAACTTTTTAATTTAGTAATTCTGATCTAGTATAACCAAACAGACCAGCAGCTGCAGAATTTAATTATGTTATAAAACCAAACTTCTCACTATCACTAGATAAAACAACAGTAGGGATTTAGTCATTGCTGTAATCATGATTATCTATATCATCAATCTTGTGAGTTATGTTCTCTTCATTCATCATTATCCTGAGTTTATCATTCAATTTTTAACTCATAACTTTATCGCAAAGCACCTCACTCTGGTACATGGAATACAATATAATGCTTGGTTAATGATTAGGGCTAACTCGTTATAGTTTTTTCCATAAAAATTAGACGGATTAAATACTCTCAATAACCTGCTACCCCAAAACTCCCAATTTTGCAATGTCAGGAGTATCTTATTGAAGCTCAGCCCAATACTCTAAATGAATGTTACTAGATTTATCAATTTGCTTCGCTAATCCTTAAATGATGGGTGGAGCAGCTGATATTGGTAATATTTCATGATTTATATTTTGTTTCTCATTCTAATCATCTTAAATTTCACTCTCAATGATTCGCTTATATCTAAATATGATGAACTATGTATCTAGAGATGGGTCACATTCCTCTGCTTTTTATAATTCTTGAAGAGCCTTCCGTTTATATTGCATAATCTCAAGAAGGAAGAATGAAAACTAAATTCTTAGATCGACATTTTTCTCAAACTTTTCCAAACCCTACTCATATATTTTATAAATGGTCATCAGCAACAGAGCTTATTTTTCATTAATCGCTAATTCTTTGTTTAATTCTAATACATTTCTTATTAATCTCGTATTCTTTTATTTTTTTTATTTCAGTGGACATCCTTCCCTATCACACTCTCTCTTGTGCGTTTCAATATACCCATCAAGTAAAATAGCATATTTTTATTACTTTTACAATTTCATTAATGTCAAAATATATCTCGCTTGTATAATTATTTCATCAGCAGAACTAAGCTTATTCACATTTCTCACTAATCTCTCTATGTATGATTCTCTCTGAGTCATTATAATTCCTACAACAAATGGTACTCCGAACATCCAAGCAACAATAGTGCCACTCACTATAGATCCCTCCATGGCTGCTGCTAAAATTAACATCAAAGAGCCCCACATTATTACACTTGATAGAACCTAATTGAACTTCTTATATCCAACATCATAATAAGGAGAGTCGATAGTGAATGATAGGAATATGATGATTGATCCTCCTAAATTGATTCCTAGTAGAATGTATAGAAAGTTTGAATCAGCCATAATAGCAAATGCTATCTCCTAAACCACAACATAAAACTGCAATGCTGCTTCTGATCTTCCATTGATTCTAGCTGATACATCATCTTTATTATGTCTGCACTCATAAAATGTGAAGATCACACTCATAAACAAGGTTATAAGAATAAAAAGAGAAATTACTCCTATTATGCAATATCCGATATGTTCACCACCCCAACATTCTAATCCCAAAAATTATTATTATCCATTTTTTGTTTAGCATTTCAGAATATTTATCTGTAATTATATGGTGGGCATAAAAAGTGCTGTTATGAATATTTAAAATATCACCCTCAAAATACTAGCAGCAGTTCTATTGATGTATGAATTATTATAGTAGGTATAACCCAAATATATCACCAAAGCCCAACCAATAACACCAAACCCAGCTAATACTCCCATGAATACAACATAGGATTAATAGGTATTAAAGTAAGTTGCAAACAATAACCTGGATAATGCTGAATTTATTCCATCAGTTATATTTTATTCCAACCACACTGATGCCACTTCTGGTCTAAACATGTATGAATGTATTTGCAAAGTTTGGATTATATTCAAAATGCTTAAAAATAGCCAATTGCTTTTGCTGTCCTTCTAAAGAATATACAAAAACCCAAATATATAGTTTTTAAGCTATTCTTATAGAAGGGATAGTCCAGACTACTCTTCCAAAAGCCTTATTTGATTATATTTCATTTTTGTAAAATTATATTATTTATAAATTCACTTTTTAACAAATCAACCATAATATTAGCTTTTCTTCTTTCTAATATGAGTTATTGTCTCCTTGATTGATTCTGGACATGACCCACATTCATCTCTGCCAAAGTGATATCTCTCCACTTCGCAATCTGTAAAATAAACCAATATTAATCCATCTGCACTCTGACCAAACATATCCATAAATAAAGTTGATATTGATAATGTTATAAAACCAATAGCTATAACTGGATATAATGGTTAAGTTATTGTATCATTGTATTTAGGGTTTGAGATCATAATGTAAAAGCTTAAGACTGAAGATGCCAGAAATATAAAAACCTTTCCAAAATGTGTAAAAGTAACACCTAATCCACTCAGTCTACTGTAGTCTGACTGATTCCTCTTGATAGTGTAAAAGACAGCCTAGGAAGCAGTAAAGTAGTTTTATGAAGTCATGACAATCTAATTTAGTTTTTAATAATACCTAAACAAATGCATATGTTCCGATATACATGATGAATTTCTCACAAGGACAACAAATTAGAAGTAGGCATTGTGCCATACAATGTAAAATTGGACTATGTCGTTTCATCTTATATTTGTAGAGTGAATCATAAATTAGATTGAATGCTTTTGATATAAATCCAAATAAAAATGTATATATTGCTTCAGCCACTATTGACCCATTATGGTATCTGAATGCCAATTAAAATGATTGTGATAGGAAATTCTAATCATTTTCAGGTATCTTATTTGACATAAAATACCATATAGTAGTAGTTGATACTGTTAGGAATCTAGCGAATGAAATAATATATAATCTCAGCCAAATCATTCCAATAAAAGATAGAATAAGTTTTAAAATTGTATCATAAGTAGGATTAATTCTCTCAAAAGGAAATATTTTATCTCTCGATTTAAAATCTATTTAATTCTCAGACAATATTAATCTATAATATTATTTAAATTTACAATGATGATGCAAGCCAAATGAATAGTGAAAAAATAATTAAAATAAAAAAGAATATTGGTACTAAGATTAAAAATTTATTTTGATAGATAAACTTAGTCGCTAACTTGATCAATGATATCATAAATTTAATTCTAGTAAAATTGTAGCAAATGTTAAAAAGGGCATAAAGATTTAATGCAGCAAATATACCTGATATTCCTAGTATGTAAAAATTGAATGCAAACCATTACTTTTGTTCTTGCAAATAGGGAAACTATAAATAACTAAAAATTATTTATAATTATACTTTGGTGGTTAATTTATAAAATAGAGAAAGAAGTAAAATGCAGCAAATCCAGTTAATCCCACATAAGATATCAAGAATATCCATGTGATAAATGTGGTGAATAATCCAACCAATATCGTAAATACCAGACAGAGCCCAAATGCAATTCCTGCTGATATTCCTAATACAGGCAAGGCATTCTAAAGATTAACGAATGCATTTTATATTTCTCCCACAAATGCAGCTGATTTAATATTATCCAAAAGTTTAGGATCTTGAGGTAAGCATATATTATTAAATGCCTTAGAATCATAAACTAGGACTTGTTTCGATAAATCAGTTGGAGATGGATTGTGTGCACAACTAGGTACTTGCTTATTAGGATAACATTATAATGTTTATTTTTCAGTTGGACACTACTTAACACAAACAGTCCTATATAAGTAGCTCTTATTATTTGAATTAGATTACCTAATCAGGAGTCACAAAATATATGTATTTATAATCACTCAATTTGCCATCCCCACATTCATTCCCTTCTGCATCTACTGGTAGGTAGAGTCTCTCTAAATGCTATTTAGTGTACGCAAGAAAATAAAAGTAACCTAATGATCCCATAATGATCATGAATATTAGACAGCAAAATAAATCAGTGCATGATCGTTATTAAATAGGTCCATTTTTCAGGTAAATTGGAGGAGTGTATTACATTTCACTCTATTAGGAATGCAATGCTATGACTGATTCTGCAGCATCATCTGCTTTATTGAACATTTTGAAATTTTAAAATAAAAATAATAAAAATATAATATCGAATACAATGAAAAAATGGGATGTGTAGGAAATTGTCTATCCATCAAGGCATTTCGAAGATGATGGAGATTAGTTTTTCAGTAAGTTATTTTTAATCTCCAAGGAAGACTTTGGAAATATATTGATGAATCGCAATAATATTGTTGGATATTGACATATGCTATGGATTCAAGTTTAGCTGCTAATATTACATTCAACAAATTAATAAATGCACAGAAAAGAGGTGTGGATGTTGTATTGTTTGTTGATAATCTTCAATAGTATAATAATTAAGAACTAGTCTAAGTATATATTTTAAAAACAAAAAGAAATTAAAAGACAATGGAGGCGTGTATGTTACTCTTAATTTGACTTGGAGAGAGTGGTGGAAAATATTTAACTAAGAATTCTTTCGAAGGCACCATGAAAAACTAGGTATAATAGATGATAAAGCCATAATTGGAAGCTCAAATTTAGAGAGTAATTACGGTTCTATCAAATATGGAAACTCACAATTTTATGACATAAACATGTTTACATCAGGATACATTAACACTAACAATTTCAAAGAGCATTTCATAAGAATAGCTAATCAATATAAAATAAGATTAAATCCTAAATTCGTTTAATAAAAACCCATAACTCACCTACCTCCAAACTATGATTTTATTTACACTCACTAACCCTACTTTCACTAATTATAGCAACATATTTTAAATTATATCAAGAATGCTAAGAATCATATCTTAATAGTTTAACCATATTATTATAAAATAAAGCAATTTGACAAAGAACTTAAGAATGCTCTTGAAAGAGGTGTTAAGGTTGATTTCATTACTAGTTAGAAGAGAGATCAACCTGTGTACCATTATTTAAAAAATTATATGTTATTTGGCCATTTATTTCATAAGAATTTAAATATTTATGAGTATCCTGAACAATTACTACACATGAAGGGATACATCATAGATGGATAAAATCATAGTATTGGATCATTCAATAATGATCGATGGAGTTGGAAAATGAATAATGAGGCTAATATCGTCTCAAAAGATGATCTTGATATTGATGCCCTTTAAAGAGTATTCGATCGATGCAAAGATTATTCTACTGAAATATTTAAAGATGGTTAGGTTACTGTGTGGAGATATACTAAGATTAAATTTTGGCAATTATTCATTTACTTGAGTGAGGTTATGATGAGTAAAAACAAAATTGTTCATGCATCTAAATAGGATTTCATCCCAGGATATGATGATTCCATAGGATTTTGAGAGTTTTTATATATATATTAAAGTAATAATAGAAATATTAATATAATGAAATAATAGATAATATTCCTGATCGTATTAAACAATGTGTACTTATTTGCAGAGTGTTCTGGACACTCCTTACTCGAACTAGTTGGTTGGGCAATATTCCTTTTATTAGTTTCATCATAAGCCTACCATTCATTACTTGAATTATTGGAGAAAGATGAAAAGAAAGTATTTTTTATTTTGATTAGGCTAATCTTAAATATAATTAAGTCATTCATAATCTTCTCTAATGGAACTGTGCTGAGGTCTAGGATAATTTAAGAGTATGGGTTAGTTACCTGAGTTAGAAATATGTTGAGATCATAAATTTTAAAGATAAAGTATATGATATTTTGTATATTTTTTAGACCCACGTTGGCATTAATATTTTAACAGGATATGTAACAATTTGGATTCTACATCAAAGCCTACAGTGTTGGATGTTACAATTCATAGTATTCAATTCTGCTTTGACATATGCTCTATTGCATGAGATGAAATGTGAGAAGGTTAATGGGATCTAGCAATTAGTCCTTTCCTCAGGAACTCAAATATTCAACACAATCAACGAGAGAATTAAATATAAGAAAATTTGATTTAAAATATTTTAATATGTTTGGCCGTAGAGGATATTTTATTTCTAAATTGGAAAAACTCATTAAAGAAAAGAGAAAGCCTGAAACTTAATAATAATCTTTGGAAGATCAAAATCTTTTCCTAAGAACTCCTCTAGGATTCAAAAAATATTCGTAATTATGTCTAATAATTTCTATAGATTGATTTTTTTACCTTATGTCCTCTACAATTTATTTTGCTTAGAAGGGCCATATTTTTCAAAAAAACTTACTAACGCTGTATGCAGACATAGCGATTTACTAGTGTATGGATATTCAGGATTGGTTGGTGCAACATTTGCATATACAATAAATAGTAAGTTTAGAACAAATTATTTGGCACCCTTTGTTACATTTTAGTTGGGTTGCATGTTTTTTTTTAATCAATTTATGTACGATTATAAAATAATGATGTTGGTGCCAGCAACGGCTGGATTGATGTTTTATTTCCACTTTTTGAAAATAGCAACACAATCTGAACAATTGGGTAGGTCATTCTTCCACTTTATAAAGCTGAACCACACTGTTTCATGGTGGATTCTATTAACAGTATATATTTTCAATAACAAGCAAAGTCAATATTTGGATTATTAATATAATATTAATATGAATGGGATATGGACAGAAAAATTAAGGAACTGTAAAGAATTTCTGATGCTAACAACCCTTGAGAGCCAAAAAATTAATAATTCAATTATATATTTTATTATTAAAATAAAAAATTTATTTTGGTAAATGAGTCAAGATTCTAGTGATGTTCATAATATGTGCTATTCTAGAGTGTCGATGCTGACAACTGAAGTTGAAAAGCTGTCAGATGTATTATTTAAGACAAGCAAAGATTTGGACATGAGTTAGAAATAATTTTATGATTTGTAAGGAAAATTCCGATCATTAGGCTAAGAGCACGAAACTGTATTATTATCACCTATTTAATAGCTTAAAAGAGAGTTTGATTTTGTGGTAGAAAAGTTGAGACATAAAACAATAGAGTCTGAAGAAAACATTAGTAGATATCAAAGAAGTTTGTTGAATAAATAGGTATTATTTTTAAAATTATTTAAGGAAGCACAAGCCTAATTAGAGAGATTGTTGAGGGAATTGGAGGCTGTAAATAAATTAGTAGAAATCAAGGATTAGGAATTAATGGCATCTAAAACTCAATTCATAAACAAAACGGAGGAGTTGAGTGAGGGATTATAATAGCTTTATCACATGGAATCAGCATTAAAGCAAGTAAAGGACGAGAAATTAAAGTATGCTCACGAACTATAATAAAAAGAAAAATATATATCAGAGTTACAAGAACAACTTAACTAGATGTAACAGTTTAAAATAAAGTATGATTAAATGGTTTGTGACATAGATGTCATAAGAAGAAATTACACAGATTTGTTGGAGTAGAAAAAATAAGAGAAAGAACATTTATAATCACAAATTGATGTTTTAAGATAAATGAATGAGTACACCCACTAAGATTTGGAATAAAAATATAATGTATTAAATAATTTTATTAAAAGGACTTAATGCACTAATAACTCAAATAATATCAAGAGGATATTCAGAAAACAATAAAATTATAGACAGTTTAATCAGATTCGGAGATTGAAACACTGAGAAATAAACTACAAACTATGGCATATTAGATGCAGTAATAGGATATGTAACTTAATCAATACAAATAAAATATTTAATTTTAAAATGCTTAAGAATTGTTTTAAAAAGAGGCTTAATTTAGAGAACTTAGAAATTAGTATGAGAATCTTATGGTAAGTTTTGATAGAGTGAATTAAAATTTACAAGAGTGGGAGACGAGATTGAACAATGGAGAAATAATAATTTATGACCAAACCATTAAATAATAATTGCAACAATCAGTTGATTTAATAAAAGTTAAATAAGACCTTGAACACGAAAATCAGGTTTTAAGAAACGAAATTCACCTTTTAAAGGAGAACAATCAATTGCTCTAATAACAATTATAAGCCTTATCACATTAAGTTAATTAATAATCTTAGATGCTCTCCAATTATTCCCCTAACTAATCAAACATTCTTAAGCCTGAACTATTTCCAAAATAATAGATAGGAAAATCATCAGATCAAGATAAATTAAGATTTTTAATTCGAGTAGTCGAAGAACTCAAAAATGAAATCAAAGAAAAGGATGCAAAATTGTCTTCGATGAGAAATACTGGCCTTCCCTAATCGCAAATATCATACAGATAACCTGCTACAAAAAATAGTTTTTATCATATCACAGAGGAGGATTCGATTAAGTGAAATTAAATTAAATTTTTGACATATTTTATAAATAAAGTTTTGTATGACAAATTAAGTTGGTGATTACATGTATCTGTCCAATGACCTTATTGGATGTGGGCCTCATAGTAAAGTTTATAAGGGCAGAGACAAGAATGGAATATTTGTTGCTATTAAAATTATTTCCAAAGAGATCGTTAAAGATGATAAGAATTTATAAGAGTCATTTCTGGAGGAACTTCAATAGTTAATGGTTATTGATCATCCTAAAATAATAAAATTAATCGATATCATATAAACTGAAAACAATTATTACCTAATTGAGGAATATTATGGTGGGGAAAATCTTCAGACAATACTCAATAGAGGCATACGTCTGTCTGAGGATTAAGTAATGAAGATGATAAAAGATTTATTTGAAGCCTTTATGGATTTACTATCTTATGGAGTGGTTCATAGGGGAATTAAGCCATCCAATATTATTGTATTTGAGGATACATATAAACTATGTGATGTGGGTTTTGAGTTCTGTATTTCAAGTTTCAACAATACAGAAGAATCTGGTCTCTTGTATAAATCACCTTAAGTACTTATGGATTAAGCCTATAGCTCTGTATGTGATATTTGGAGCATAGGAGTATTAGTTTACACTTCATTATTTGGCTATAGTATTAATATATTTAAATAAAAGCCCCATGGTTTGCAAAAAAAAAGCAAGCACTCATACACGATATAATGTGCCAACCATGCTCTTTCAACAATGCATTCAGATAAATCAGCAGGGAACTAAAAAAATTTATCTTGGATTGCCTCTAAATTGAGGAATCTAAACGATCCTGGGAGGAATTATATAAATATCCTTTTTTAGAAGAACACTTTAAAGAGTATAAAAAGTAGCTTCATTAAGACAAGATGAAATTTTTGATGAACCACATTAGAAGATAAATCACAAAAGAGAGAATAAGTTTGATTGACATATTCAATTATTTAGACACTTCCAAAAATTAAGAGCTAGATTATGAAGAATTCTCGTAATTGCTTAGATTTGTAGACCCAAAGATGTCTCAGGATGATATGAAATATATATTCGAAAAAGTTGATACAGATGCTAGTGGGGAAATATCATTCGATGAGTTCATGGAATGGCTGTCAAAAAATAATGTCGACGCTAGACTGTATTCTGATAGATACAGGGGGTATTATCAGGATAAGATAAATTAATAGAAATCATTATAGGAACAAATAGAAAATTAAAAAAAGATCTAAACTGAGCAGTAAAAGGAAATGCAGAAATAATTGCAATATTAGCAGATTCAGAGAGAGTTGGAATAATAAAAAGCTTAATAATAACCATTAAAAGACAGATAACAATACATCAACATTCCCATGGTTACCAGTTAGTATATGAATAATTAATAAGAACATCAATAGAATAATGATCTGGAAAATTACATTTCACAGAAACTAAAATAAAGTTAATACAATATGTTAGAGATATTTTAAATATATGATAAAGATCGAGATTCACTTTTAAATTTAAAGGAATTCTAAAATCTATTATATGATATTGATCGACGGATAAGCTAATAATAAATATTACAATTACTCTAGAAACTTAATCCATAAAGTTTAGATCTAACTTTTATATAATTTAGATAATACTTCTCATTAAATAAAATGAAATAGTCATTTAATTAACCTGTTAAAGTAAGCCCTTAAAATTAATTTGCAAATCAACAAAGCCTAAAACAATAAATCAAAAATTTAGGAGCGTCTATTATGGATGTGTTTTTGAAGTTTGATTAAGATAGGGATTAAATGCACTCACTCTAAGAATTTAGAGGATTTTTGAGTAGCATAACAAATTTAAATGACAGTGAGATTATGAATCTTTTCAACAAACTAGATGTAGATCACTAAAAAAGAATATCCTTTATATAATTTAGAACGTTATTGATTTGATTAATTTTTTTCCCTTTATTTAAAAAAAATTATATTTATTAATTTTGCATTTTGAATCAAAGGGAAAAAAGTATATATTTGATTTCAAAAATTTGTAATTATAATTAAATATTATGCTGTTGTTGAATTGTTGAAAATTGATTGAAATTCTTAAAAAATAATCATATTTTTTATTTTCATTTTCTTTGTATAATATGTTCAAATTGTTTCATAATTGTAAATTACTCTAATCGTATATTATAAATAATTACTCTATCTTAATATAATCAGGTAATTCAGCGAATTAATTTGTTTCAAATGTATTTCTTGATAATAACTTAATTTATACCTTTGAATTGATCCTCTTCAGAATATGATACTTATTTTAGAAATTGTAGATAGGCGTCATATATCTAAAGAGCATTAATAGTTTAAAGAATTATGAATTTGTCATTTTAAACTGAGCAAAAACTAATAATTCTATTTTATAACCCGGTCTGCCCTATTAATTAAGCCTAATTTTTTTCTAATAAAATCTACCATACTCGCAAATTTCCATTGATACAGAGGCTTAATAATTCATTGTTATTATTTATCAATTGTATTTACATAATTTTACTATCATGCGCTTATTATAAATTAATAAGATTTTATCCTGCTAAATTATGGAATTTAATTGACTTATCGTGAGAACAACTAACTATAACCTAGTTTATTTAATCATAATCTAGATAAGCTATCTGATCATCATGAGCTGACTAGAATACAAATTCACGAGTCATTTGTTTTAAATCAAATATTAAGATATTTTTATCATAGGAGGCGAAGAGTTTATAGTTAGATTTTTCAATCATATGCGTAAAAATTTAAACACCTCCAACTTGAATAGTTTGTACATTATAGCCGTTAACTAGTTCAAGGTAACATAGCCAACCATCTGTAAATCCAAAATAGATAATCGTTGAATCTTGACTAAATATACAATGATAAATATCTTCATTTAGCTGATATTTCGTTAATAATATCTTATCCTTCAAACTATATACATATAATTTTTTAGTTGCACATATTGCAAGATATTATTCATTTTAAGAGATTTGAGCATAACGAATATATTTGATACCGAATTTAAAATAATTTCGAAATTCAAAAATAGATTTAATAAGTTTAACTTTACTCTTCTGGTTTTTCTATGATATGAGCTATTCAAGACCTTTTGCCTCATCTATTATAGTTTAATATAATTATTAATTAGAGTAAATTTTCTAATTTTTCACTACAATTCCTATTTAATCATTACTTAAAGACAAGAAATCTTCTTTAACTTTTTAGATTAGGCTTTTCATTTCTCCATTATCGCACCTCTGTTCTTAGAAAGCTTTCATCTACTTTGTAAGGGAATCTAATTAATTCATACATTATTAAACAACATCTTATTAGGTATTTTTTTGTTCAAGGAGTCTTTACAATTCTTTTTAATTTAACAAGTGGTCTTGATTTGATTAACCATGTAAATGTACCAGTTTTCTCAAACACTCTTAGCAAACCCATTTTTAGGCTATAGTACAATTTTCAAAAGTGCAAACTAATGAGCAAGTATATCCCTCGTGCCCATAAAATGAGCAGAACCTTTTCTAATCAAGGAGCATAATTCTATTAAATTTGAGATATTATTTATTGAATTTTTGAGATATTATAAAACCTTGATAGGAACTATTAATTATGTATATTTATTATACAATAAATATGTAAATTTAATAAGAGGTTGATTATCAAGTAGATTTTGATTGCTCACTGTTTGGGTTAATGCTAAAATTTGACATGCGTTAAATAATAGTCGATTAGCTAGAGCATATTTCAGAGACCATCTTCTCAGGATAATTAAATAAAAGTTTAAATATTTTGGTTCATTTCATAAATAAATTTTTATAAAAATAATAATAAATGTTTTATTTGCTTTTTTATATTGCATCATCCTATTACATCAATAGAGATTTCAAAGTCACAAAATCTAAAACTGGTGACTATATCGCCAATGCTCAATTCAACAACACTGCAAATAGTACTGGATGGATATTTTTAAAAATTACTACAAATCCAGAGTATTCTGATGAGCAATAATTTTATGCTGCAGGATTTCTCGAGGGTTATTTGACAGCAAATTCCATATGGGATGCTTGGAGAAATTATATAAATTCCATTTTAGGGGGTAAAACCTAATTGCCAACAGATGTTTAAAGTTTTGTGACACAGCAATATGAATGGATGAAAGAGTTCTCAAAAATCGATAATGTGTATTGGAGACAAATAAGAAACATACTCTTATAACTAGAGGGAATGTATGATGGTTACAATTAACTAACTCACGGAACAGAGAAAAAACTCACATTCTGGCAATTTTATTTTCTCTCAAATATGGGAGACTTAGGAGACATATTACCATCTATTGGGGAGAAGATGAGAGGTAATATAGGTAATTGCAATTCATTCCATCTGAAAGATATTGTAGCACACAATACATTTAATATCTATTCACTTATGTTGAGAGTTTTCAAAACATATGAATTTAGAACTCATGATAGCATTAACTCACTAAGCTTTTCAAGTCGACCAGGAGATTTAGAATCAAAAGACGACTTTGTTATGGTTGGTGATTTTATGATGGTTACTGAGACTTCTCTTAGTAATTGGAATAAAGATAATTATAAATATCTTCACACGGATTCTGTGCCCTGTTGGATTAGAGTAAATGTCGCTAGTAGATTAGCTAAAACACCTGAAGATTGGGCAAAATATTTTGAGATATTTAGAAGTGGCACCCATAATAATTAGTGGATTGTCACTAATTTCACTAATACCTTAGTAGTGGAGGAGGCATTCTACCTATATCATGTTATTCCTTCAGATGAATTTTATGTAGCTGGATATAATTTGCCAATAAGCCAAGATATTTATGAATAATAAGGTAATAAAACAAATATTAGATAATAATAGGATTTTAATCTGCTTACCCATATAATTATGATACGGATCCAAGAGCTGTCTAATTTGCTAAATATGCTAAGGAAAATTTGACTCTACTTGAGGTTGGAAAAATAATTAGATACAATCGACCTGATTACGATAATTGTAATGAGGCATTGAGTCCTAGGTGTGACTTAAATGGTGGTTTTACATTTGGTGGTATTGATGCCAAAGTCACTAGCAAAGATTTACTTAAATAAGGGAAAGTTTTAATTATATCAAGTCCTTCATACCAAGAGCATCCACCATTTAATTGGAAAGATTTTGAATCTACGTCTCACTATGGAATGGTTGATGAATGGAAATTCCCCTGGTATGAGTATTCCATCAAAGACTTTAAATTAAATTTTGTGCAATATGATATAATATGATTAAGATGAACTCTCTTTAAAGGTTTAATTCTTATAATCTTTCAAATCGCATGATTACGAAAAAGCATCTTAACTCGCTACCCAGATACTGAAACTCAATCCATAGAATAGATAAATGCTCAAGTTTCAATAAATGATGATTGTTCATAAAGATTAAATAAAACAACAAAATTAACAAGAGAGCAGTAGTTCAGATGAATAGGAGCAGGAGGATAAACTGGATTCTGATATTGATCCAAATGATGTCCCTGAAGCTGAGGAATTGATTGAACCGATGTATGATGAATAGGAATATTAAGAATAAAAAATTAGATTTACAGCGAACTTAGCTAAATATTAAAATCCTACCTTAAAAGAGGTGAGATAATGTATGGAGGATGCAAAAAAGAAATAATGATATTTTTTTTTATTTATTCTAAAATTTCACAAATGATTGCAAAGTATAAATTCAAATTTCTAAAAGGCCAGGAACAATAAAAATAAATAAGAACAAAGATCTCTAATAATACAAGATCTTGGTATTAGGTGAACCTAACGTAGGGAAATCCTCCTTAGTTGACAGATGTATATAAAAAGATTTTAGTGATAAATATAACCCCACTATTGCAGTAGATTTCAAGCATTTTCAACCTGCTCAAAATTTATCAGTATTTTTTTATCCAATAATATTAGTTTAATTTTTGGGACTTTAGTGGTCATCCAGAATTTGTTGAAGTTAGAAATGAATTTTATAAAGATGCAAATTTACTTATACTAGTATTCGATTTAACTATGAGGGCCACAATGGTTTCTCTTGATTCATGGTTTAGGGAGGCAAGTGATTATGGAGCTGGTAATGTTCCTGTAGTTGTAATAGGAAATAAAAAAGAAAAACGAAATATGCTAGAATCTGAAGGATAGAATTGGGCTAAATCAAGAGGATTTCAATATATTGAATGCTCTGCTGCATAGAATCAGAATATTAATGTATTGGTTAATATGATAAGAGAAATATTGACTAAATGATTATTTATAATATGTTTGCCATTCTATTTAAAAGTCTCATCTCTGGAGTCTTAATTCTCTTAAGTTACAGATTTTGTTAAGCAAACCTGAGTAATGAATCTTAGAACTTCGAGGAGTATAGAGAAGCTGTTAAAATAATGCAGAAATGGCTTGCATCGACTGTAGATATCACACAACATCATTTCCAACCCTGCAGAGTTTGCGGATATGAATTGGCTCTAAAACATGATAATCAATACTGTGAGAAGAGTGATTAATTCAAATTGATGCACCCTGAGGTTGTGTTAAACGATTCATATATATTTAGAGATTATGGTGGACCCGATCTTGCGAGAAAAATAATTGCAAGCACTATGTATGATGTGTTACCATCATTTGCATAAAATAGACCTGTTAATTACTCATACTATGAATTACCTTTAGTATTTATTTTTGAATACAATATTTAGGAAACATCAGTAATTTATCCTTACGCTAAAAATTATTTTCGAACTCACCCTATTGGAAGATAAGCTGGCTGTATGTTTTAGAAGTATTTCCATGTTCCAGGTCAAGAGGAGCTAGCTTAAAAATCGAACTAATCAACTCATTATCATAATTACAAAGATATTTTAAAGTAGGAGGGAAAATCTGAATAATGTTTGAAAGACGCATCCTATGAGAAACCCACATTTAGGTATTTGTAAATTCTAATCCTCTAGAATGTGGAATCAAGAGGATTGTATTAAGTTTTTTAACACTGTTAATTCAGAGGAATATCAATAGGATTTGAAATAAAATGGTATAGTTTACATATTCAAAACTAATCGCCATCTTGGTAATGGCATTCTTTTGGTTGATCAATAAAATGAATAATAGATACGAGATTGGTATCAGAATGGTAACTAATGCGGAAGAAATGATAGCCAAGTTATAATTTAAGAATATCTGAGAAATCCCTATTTATTCAAAGTAATTTATCATAAATAATGTTTAGGGTCACAAAATGGAATTTAGATCTTACTTTTAGATAGCATCAACCAATCCCCATATTCTTTATGGATATAGGAGAGCACTTATCAAATAGTGTGCTTTGAAATTTGATTTGAAGGACTTTACTAAAGAAACTCATGTTTGTAATACTGCAGTCACTAAAACCCATAAAGTTCAAACAAACCAAAATGACGATGATGACCTTTATATTGATTGGAATCTTGAAGAATTACAAGATTTGCTATTAGAATAAGGAAGAATAAATTCTACTAATTGGCTCTAAGAACACCTATATCCGTAAATGATGAGAAAGATCACCCATCTCTATTTTTCAGTAGATCAGTATTTGTTCGTCGACAGTAGAGTTGGAGAGTTCTTTGGAGTTGATTTTATCATGGATGACGATTTGAATGTTTGGATATTTGAGTGTAATAGAAATCCCAATTTCTTGGCTGTCACTGAGGGAAGAAAGGAAAAATTCGGCAAGCTCATTCCAAACATGCTTGAGATTCAACTACAATTAGTTAGAAGTAGATATAAGAGAATTTAAAGATTCCTCAAGGAGAAACTTCTTCCTCAAATTAGAGGTAAAAAAATAAAATTTGAACATAACAAAAAGGATGAGAACTCTCCACTTAAATAAGAATTCTTATAATTGATGAAAGATAGATTGGAGCCAGAATATTAATTATCTTCAGATAACTTAGCTTTGTTGGCATATGTTGGTGATAAGCAGTTGGCTCAAGAAATGAATTTTGTTCCATATATAGCCAAAGAGTGTTTATAAAATAAAAGATAAAAATTATGAAATTTTGTTTTAATATTAATATATAATATGGATCAAATAAGATAAGTTGGTGCATTATTGCCCTAAAAATATAGAGTGCCTTTTAATGGAGTTCTTAACTTTGTTCAAGTCATGCAATTGATATAAGAAAAATTAATGCCTGAATATGAGGAGAGAAAAAGAAATGAGGAGCATGATCATGAAGATCCCTAAGCATTCTCTTGCATCTTCGAAGGTTCCGAAAGAGTGGAAATCAACAAGAGAAAGTCAATAAAAATAATGTATTTTAAAAATAATATTTTTAGAAAAGAAGGATTGATACACTTTTAAAAGTTTATAGATTAGATTGATATTGACAATACTATTTGCCAGTAGAAGATTATTGAAGCCTTCTACGACATTGAAACCAGTTAAATAAAAATCGACCTCAATATCATCGCCCAAAATTAGAACTAGTTTTAAATCTAATATGTAATATCGGACCCTGTTTTGAGATTAAATTCCTCAATGAATGAGCTTGCAAATATTGGACTTGAATACTTTAAATATCAATATTTAAAAGATGATTTGAGAGATGAATTACTTAGTCAATAAACTCATATCAGAGATCAGGTTTATAGAATTGTGAGAAAGAAGGCTAAAAGTAAGCGATACGCTTAATATAAGTAACTTGAGGAATTTCCCCATTTATTCCTAAATGAAAGCGCTTAGAATGATTATCTTAAGTATATCACTAAAGAAAAATTATCCTTAATTGATATACCTTTACATATACATAACTTTTTACAAGAAAATAATAAATACTATTTGGATTGCATTAAGGATTTACACTCATTTCCAATAACTGAGACAATATCTATCAAATATTTATAGAAAACTAACGAATATCTAACATGGGAAATAAAAAATTCATTAAAGCCTCATTATACACTTAACAATAATCTTGAATAATTTATAAGGGATAAATTGACATTTCATTTAAATCAATATTTCGTAGGGAAAGGATTTTAGGGTGGAGTATTAGACTAATAAACTAATAAAGCACTTTAATTTACAATTTATTAGGTGTATTGGAAAACTAAATTTTAGTAAGAGGTAGCGATAAATTTATTGTAAAAACTTGTTGCTATGAATCTGCCAGTGGATTAATAGTTTTTCCAGAATTATCATACAGAAAACTATCTCTATCACTTTATGATGAATCACAAGCAATCAATAGAGGAAATGGAAGCATGGTATTTCGAAAATGTAGATGAGGAGAACAATATAAAAATTTTACTTTAGTTATATCTATTAGTTAACAACATACTATTCATAAATGGGTAACTTAACTTATAGGAATACAAACCTGTATAAAGAGACAGCCTGATTCTTCTCTACAGATATTTAAATAATTGCAAATATAACTACATAAATATGCATATACTCAAAATAATTGAATCTCTATTTGGATAGATCAATAAATAGGCTTTGGAATAAATGGTGTCTCAATACAATATTACCGAAGATGGCTTACTTAGATAAAACCCATAAAATGGATTTTAGTTTAATTTTAAATTACAAAATGTTGATTTCTAAGTAACTTTAAAATAAAAACCTTATGATTATTTTAAGCAGAATAGATTGATATATCTCCTACAGAAACCATTATTAAGATAGGATGATTATATTAAGAAACTCACTTAGCTAACTTAACCGATTATTAATAAAATGTTATAGGAAATCAAATAAGATCATTTAAAGTCTGTACCATTACCTGAAATAATGCTGTTTGAGTTGATATCCAATCAAAATGCTCCTTCAAATGTTATAACATTATGCATTTCTGGATTTATAACAGAAGACGAAAATAAGTTCGATTAATGGTCAGGAATCATCCAATAAAATGGCTCTATGGTTATTGCTCTTCATTGGAAGTGTAGTAAGTTATCAGATTTGGGAACTTACATTCTTAAGTAAGGATTTGAAGTATTTCTATCAAGATTAATGATGAATCCAGTAATATTTATATTTATTTAAGGCTGCTTTGATTTCTCAAGGAATAGACATATATTAAAATAATCCCTTTCAAAAAGCAGAGAAGGAGGCTTCTTCTGTGGGAAAATATTTAGCCTACTTGATTGGAGTTACTAAAATATTTGGAAATTGTGCAATAAATCTGGTGGGACATTCTCTTGGTACATAAATAATACATGACTGTATCAGAGAATTAGATAAGCTGCATGTGACAAACAAAGAGGTCTATATCAATTAAGTACTTTTGATGGGAGGAGCTGCAGATTGCTACAAGTTGGCTAAAAGGAGATGGCATTCAGTAAGTGGAAATATCTATAACATATATTCACACAAGGATGACGTTCTAAAATATATCCTTTAAGTGTTGAAAATATTTAACACTCCTTGTGGTAATCATTAATTTAATTCTTTAGGAAAATAAAAAATTAGTTTAGGGTACAGAGAAGTCATAAATTGTGATTTTACTAAAATGATAGAAGGACATAAGCATTATAAAAAAATGCTTTAAGATATTTTGATACAGACGGATTTTGATCATGACTTCAAATCATTTTTTGTTAGCACTGATATATATTCATGAATTATTAAGAAATATGCATTCGTGATTTTGTTTTCTAATTATTTTCATCAAGACCTCATGTGAGTCCTTCATTTCCTTTATTTTCATTATCCTCTGCATCCATTTCAGTAATTTAGGATACTCATTAAAATCAAATTTAATCGTATTCAATTACATTATTTCTGAGCAAGCAGAAATATCAGCTATTGTTAAATTTTGTCCCACCAAGTAATCATTATCTTATAAATAATCTTATATTATCCAATATAATTTACAATTTTAAATGAAAGATAAAGTTGATTTTACTTCATTTTCTAATTTTTAAACGTCATCACCAGTTTTAATTCCTTATCTAGGGGCAATTAAGATATTATAATAGTATGTAAAGCATTTTCTTGTGTTTCCATGGTGATAATCAAGATATTAATCAATTTTGGCTCTCAATTTATAATCTTTTGGATAGAGATTGGTGTCAATCTTCCTTGAATTAATTATATATTTGATTATTGCATGACTCTCAACCAATGTAAAACCATCTGAGTCGACTAAGATTGGTACTATTAATTATCAATTAATAAAACATTGTTGCTTTGGATTCAAATTTGTCATTTCACTAGTTTTATGTTACCCAAATTGAATCCATAGAGGAATAGTTTCATATTTTAGATGAAGAAGATCGAAGACTGTTTTACAGGTTCTCGATGGCTATGATATCCAATCTATGTATAATTTGAACATTATAAAAAAATATATCAATCTATTAGAAATTCCTTAATATCCCTATTTGTTATCTCTAAAGGTTATGTTTACCTTGATGAAACAGATATAGAATGAAATGATCTCTCATTATAGATATGCTTGAAACTTTGAGTTTACTTCTAATTAGCATCAAGAGATCTCTAAAATTCAGAATATTCGCTTTTTATGTCTTGATCTTCGAGATCTAGTAGGAATTCTCTGAATGCGATAAAATATTCTTATCTAAAAGTGTCATCATATTAGATATTGTTATGATCAGCTCCTTCTATGCAAACAAATTTGAATAAAGTCCTATTTGCCTCACAAATATCTGCCAACTATTTAGCCTATCTAAATTTATAAATTAATTTACTCCAAAGTACTGACAGTATCTAGAGATCCATGAAATATTAGAACTTTACACTTCACTTTATCAATATAGTCAATATTAGGGAATACATCATAGTATGAGTGTTTATTGAGACTCTTGCACAACACTCTCATTCCTGACAGTATGCCATTTTGAATAATTAGACCAGCAACTTTATATCTGGAAGCCCTTAGTGACATATAATCATACTAAAATTGTTGATAGTCCTGATCCCAGACTTTATCCATACAAAATGATATCTGACCATTTAAATCCAAGTTGTTCTTGGATGAATTTATAGGTTGTCTCAATATTTTCAATCGCCATCAGATCGTTTGGTTCACCCTCAGATTGACCTGTACCAGGATATTCATAAGCAATTACTGTCACATTCAGATTCATGGTTATATCTAAATAGGAATCCAGCATAACTCCGATATCCGATCTATTGTTATTAGAATATAAGATGCAAAAATTATTTCTTAATTATTTTGGCTAAACAACTAAAATAGAAAATTTTAACCCTTTTGGGTTTTATAAAATATATCCTGCAACATCAACCTCATCTGGTGGATTGAATTGTATAGTTCTCTATTACTGAATATCTATAAGATATAATCTATGAGTCAAGTATTTCTCATCATCTTTAGGAGTCTTTATTGGTTTAGGTTAGATTGATTTTCTCTCTTTTGATGAATCTGTGAGGATCTTCTTAAAAGGATTTGAATTTGAGGAGCATGCTAAGTTGTTGTATGATGCAAGAGAACTAAAGGATTGATCAAATTTCTTTTTTTCATAATCATTAGTCCTTAGAGTGTATGAAGGAGTTGTATTAGGATGAAAAGCTAACATTTTCACTAAACAATTTCTGAAACCTAAACACGATAAGCATTAAAAGGCATAATACAAGCATGAATCCATTATTGTTCTAATTTTTATTATTATTATATTTAAAATTGAATTTTATACAAAAACAATAAATAAATTTTTCATTATGCCATCGTGCTTCTGTGGGGTATGTTGGGAAGAATTTAATTTTTCTTATGTTTTTTATGGAATGAATGCTACATGGATATTGCTCTCTGATTTTCTCTTAAGTCTTTTGATGTCTCTGACATTTCTAACTCATTAGAATTTGACATTTCCACTTCAGATGACTTTGAAAATTGTGTCTAATGTCTCTATGTTGATGGTCTTGAATATTGAGTTGCTGCTCTGGACTTATGATTGTACTTGTGATTAAAAGTGGATGACCATGACAACGCCCTAAACTACTGTTCTAATTCATGAGCATCATTCTGAAGATTCCTTGCTTTAATATCTTCGAAAAATTCTCTTAAATTAATAAAATAATCTGTCCTAAAGTTATCTTCATATTCTATATCATTGTGTCCAGCATCCTAAATATAAACAAGTCGAAATAGTGTTTATTTCTTTTCACATATCATAGCAAGTTATTTAGCCTAACTTTGTTAATAATATAATACTCTTGAGAAATCTATGCATCGTTAGTTCCATGGATAATTAGAACTCTGCATTTAACATACTCTAGGTAATTGATGTTTGGAAAAAAATCGTGATATGGAGTGTAATCCAAGTTATTGACAACAACCCTGAGGCCAGACATAAAGCCACTATGTATAATTAATCCTGCGACTGGATAACGTGAATCAGCTGCCCTTTTTTAATTTTATATATACTAAAATTGTCGATGGTCCTGATCCAATGCTTTAACCATAAAGGATTATTTTATTCCATTTGAAGCCTAGCTACTTATTGACAAATTTATAAACAGCCTCAGCATTTGAAATAGCTTCAATATCGTTCGGTTCACCTTCTGATTATCCAAATCCTGGGTAATCGTATCCTACAACACAAATTTCTAGATTAAAGCATAAATCAAAATAGGAATCCAGCATAATTCCGATATCTGGGCTGTTCCCATGTGAATGTAATAAGCAATATTCATTTTTTATGTATCTCTATTGTATGACTGTGACAGGGAATGATTTATTATATGAGTTTTTTAAGAAATATCCCTAAACATCCAAATCATCTGGTGGAATAAAGTCAATCGCCTTTTTGAATTTATCAATTAGTTTTATTCTTTATGGAATATACAGATCTACATCTTTAGGCCTTGCTGGCTTAACTTCTTTAGCTAATTACGACACATTAGGCATTAGTGATTATAGTTAAGATTTTTTCGAACTATCCAATTACGACTTATGGACCTTATAATGACGAGCATCTTTTTCAGTAATCACAGATGAGATTCTATGAAATCGAAGTGAATGAATATTTGATTATGCGCCTTGTGAAAAAGTATGTTCAATTGATGCTTAACTTTAGTCTGATAGTTTTGTATCCTCTAATGATTCAGATTACTATTTGACCTAATAATCGTAGGTTTCTGATCTAAAGGTGTACGATGGAACATCATTAGGATGGTATGCAAACGTTCTTATAATCCAATTCCTCAAACCGCATAGGGACAGGCATTAATACGTATATAGAATACAACAATCCATCATCTAAAAATTTAATATACAAATAAATAATTAATCCAAATGTTCTAATAACATACTATGGAGAAAGATGAGACACTACGAATACTAGAAAGAATTATGGATGAACATTGTATTGGCTTAGCAAAGGTGGCAAGAAGGAAAGTCATAGAATGCAAGAACCTATACATAGGCGTTTAAATAACAAAATTATTATGGGAAAAAATTCGCATTTGGATCGTATATAAGGAATACAAACCCTATCCTCTTAATTCAATCTAAAGAGTTATTTTAAGAAAGGCCTAATTTGATAGAGTACAAAAAATACTCGAATATGAGGAGAGTTAGGATGGTATTGAAATGGAGTGGAATCAAATTGATAGTAAGAAGTCAATTTACGACAGCCAAGAACATCCTCTGGCACAATATAGAGAATTATTGGATAAATTTTCTGATTAAAACATCTTTAAAGTTTAAAGTCATTTAAATGAAAACTACATAGTTCTTATTAACAGAGAGTAGGTGTATATAAATAACTATCTATTATAAAAGAAAATTAATAATTGCAAATTTACTCAGAATGACATATTAGAGGTTTATTAACTTTGCAGCATATATGTAAAAATACAGAAATTAAGTTTTATAATTAATTAATTATTTGTATTCGAACTAAAGGGTTAGAGAAATATAAAGGTCCAACAATTATTCTACCATATAATACTTGATGAAATCTCAGTCATTTTAGATTAAAATGAACTAATATATCTTCTCTACAAATTATAGAAAAATGAATGTTTCAGAAGTCAATTTATTGAATAAATTTTTAATGGTGCTATGAAACAGATTGAATTAGTACATACAGATGAATAATATGCAATTAGTTGTTTAGAGTGTAAGATTCATAACTATTAATTAAGAATGGTAAAATCCATAAACTAAACTTTAACTTAACTACAATATAAATTATTTGTTTAGATATAAGATTAATTTATAGAAATAGCTCAGGCAAGTAAATTAAGAAAATTAACATCCACAATTAATCATATTATCAAAAACTAAATATATTATTCAATTGATACAAAGACTATATTATAACACTTAATAACAAAAGTAAAGTAGGATGGTAATTTTCAAATATCTGATTAAATTATAATATTAAGTAATAAAAAATTAGCATAATAAAAATAAAAAGACGTTGAACTTATTTTAATTTTATCCTAAGAAATAATGATTCCATTATTCATTAGATAAGAGGAGAGCTATTAAAATATCTTAAGCAATTTTTTTTCAAAGTATCCCAAATATTATGATTACCGCTTGACTTTTTCTTAGTATATTGATGACCATTTTATTTAGAAGCTAGAATAATTTAGTTAGAATGGAAATTAAGGAATAAATTTAGAAACTATAATAGATACGATGTTCAATTAAGATGGATAGAAGAAGATTCGATTATTAGTTTAATAATAAATATACAAGGAGATAGAATATACCTCATTCAGAAATCTAATTTAAAAATAATGAAAGCATTATTGATATTATATTAATTAATTCATTTTTTTTTCTTAAAATGATGTATTATCAAATTTTCTCATCAATTAAAATCTAGAAAATAATTTTGATTATGTTTAAAAATTTAGTGGGCAAAGTGGCTTTGGTGACTGGCTCTACAAGTGGAATAGGATTAGGAATTGCCCATAGACTGGCCTCTCAAGGTTCACACATTGTGTTGAATGGGTTTGGCGATCCAAATGAAATCAATAAGATTAAACAATAGATTGAATCTGACTATTCTGTTAAAGTTGATTTTTAACCTGCAGATCTTAAGGATCCTCAATAGATAAAGAAAATGATTGATAATTCAACCTAGAAATTAGGTGGAATACACATTTTAGTTAATAATGCAGGAATGCAACATATTGATCCCATCGAAGTTTATCCAGATCAAACATACCAAGACATCATCCAATTAAATCTGTTGGCTCCAATTTTTGCCACTAAATACGTTATTCCAGTTATGAAACAAGCTAATTGGGGAAGAATTGTTAATATTGCAAGTGTTCATGGTATTAACTTTTAATTATTTAGGATTGGTTGCATCTGTCAATAAGAGTGGATATGTGGCTGCTAAACATGGTTTAGTAGGATTTACTAAAGCAACAGCTTTGGAATTAGCATAAACAAATATCACATGTAATGCTGTATGTCCAGGATTTGTTATGACGAAATTGATAGAGAGACAAATATAAGATAGAGCAGACAAATACAAAATATCATTCAATGAGGCGTAGCATAAATTATTGGAGGAGAAATAACCATCTTGCAAACCAATTACAACAGAATAATTAGGAGACCTAGTACTGTTTGTGTGTTCCGATTCAGCCTCTGAATTGAGGGGATCAGCTTTGAATATGGATGGCGGCTGGGTGGCTCAATGATATTTCAATAATAACAATGGGTCATATTATAAATTTAGTCATTTGGTCTATCTATTTCTGAGTGAATGCCAGAATTTCTCCTAGTTCTTCCACTTTCATACTTGAAGATGGGTCCAGAGGTATCCTCATCACATTATAAACAATTATTTAGATCTCCATTTGGTTTTACAAAATCTTCATTTGTTAAGAAAGATTTGCTAAATTAAATAATATTATAATACATGCATGGTGCGAAACACTTCTTTTTTGTGAACAAGGTGTTGAAAACCCAAATCTGTGTACATGTGTCAGTGAATCCCAGTGATTAGATGCATTTTGCAAGATTCTTTTTGTTGAATGGATGAGTCAATCCACATTTTCTAACAGGTCTTGTTAAATCTGTTGTCAAATAGACTGCTAGATCCTATAATGTTGAACATGCACCACATTTGCCTTGGTGAGTAATGATAAATCCAGAACATAATGCATTCTCTGCATTATCAAAAGTCTCTATGATGTAGCTAAAAACATAATAATTCACTATTACTTTTATTTAGAATCATCAAATTTAACTGCACATACAGTATGTCTGTCTGATAAAGCCGATTCAACATCTTGTAGATATTCCTAATCCTAGGAATGGTATGGATCCTCCTAATACTCTGGCACTGGAACTGACAGGGTTTTCAATTTGAATTGCTAAGCAGCATAATTTGGATCACAATCCCCAAAGACTCCGATTATGAGAATTGATAATATCATACTTATTATTCTAATTTATTTAAATAATCATCATAGTCTTCCTCATCACTATCTTCGGATTGATTTTAAAGGAACTTTTAGACCATCTGTTCTTCGTGTGTTTAGGATTTAGGTTAGACAAAATCTTCATGATCTTCTTGATCAATATGATGTAATTAATCTTTTTCAACTTATTAATCTTATTCTTATTGTTTGTCAATTTATTTTTCGACATTATTTTCATCCTAATTCTTTTATTAGGAGATCTCTTGTTTAGATATTTAACTATCATTTTCCTCATGTTTTATTTCATTGTCAGGAATGATTGAAAATGGGTCTATCATTTATTATTTTTATTGGTCAAATATAACTTGAATTCCTTCCTTTAATTTTGGTTGTCTAACAACTATAGCTGAACATTCAGTCACGATTTAATCTACCAGATTATTTGAAGATTTATTAATCACCTTATATTCAGAGATTAGTTCAGCTGTTTATTGGCTTTTTTGATTTCCTCTCTCAAATATAAAATCGATGAAAAAGTCACTATCAACATTCATTTATGAAGATTTGTCCATATCTCTCGCCCACACTCTATAAACATTTTCGAAAATAAAACCACAATTGAATGCAAATCTAAATAGTGCTATTCTTGCATCATTAGATTCAAAGTGTTTACATCTAACTAAGATATCATCTGATATTTCAATTCCTTTTAGTTCAAATTTACAACTTTCATTCTTTTCATAACTATTCAATTATTCTATAGAGTCATATATTGCTTTATTTGATCTAAAGTTATACAATTAAATATATGGCCTAAACTTGGCACAATTATTGACCTGAGGAATCGTTGATAATACTATTGAAACTAATCTAAGTGATGTGTTATTCAACTTTAACCCATTCTTTAAATTGCCAATATAAGTCAGATACAAATGCTGGGATGGGAATAATGCTTGAAAATCCTCGGTATTTGTTAATTGACAAACCCTTAATAAACATTCCCCTGGCTAAAATTATATGTTTGATTACATGTCCAGCTCCTAAAAATGATAATAACCCTGTTATTGTTAAAATACTCCTTCCCCTTGATTCTTAACATGTAATTATCGCAACATTCATATCATCACTGCTCAACCAAATCAAAATATTCTTTATTATTGTCAATTATTCTATTAAACTTGGACATGGATAGCCAGGATGTGTATGATTTGCCACCTTAATATTATTAATTTTTAGTACCTAATTCTAAAACCACTCAGTGGAAAATACCCTTTCACCCACATTCCAAATATAATAATTGCTATTAAACTTTTAGTTTAAATAATTGGCTAATCGCTCAATCTTGTCCTTGTTTGGATGCTCCATCCAAAATATTCTTGGTGTGATTTACGTTAGATCCGTATTTTTAATCAACGATTCTTATACTCTATTTCCAAGATTCATCAGCTTTGTCTTAATTTTAGAAAACATTTTATAGAGTTTTTTAAAATATTTTTATATTATAAATTAATTCTTACTTTAATGAACCTTTTAGGTTTTGTTCCTGCAATAGTTGTTTAACACTTGATTGACAACAAATTAAAAAATATTCAACCAAAAGTCCCAGAGAGGCAGACATTCAAGAGTGTTGTGATGTTTGCAGATATATCAGGATTTACTAATCTTACTGAATAGCTTTCACGGATCGGGCCAGAAGGCTCGGAAGTTATAGCATTTGCAATTAACAGATATATGGAATTGTTGGTCAAATCCATCGGAAGAAGTGGAGGAGATATATTCAAGTTTGCAGGTGACGCTATGATTGTTGTATGGCCACCGCCATCGGATTAAGAATCACTAACGGGATTAAAAATTCTCTTAAGACAAGGCATCCAGAGTGCATTAGATATTCAATAAAAGCTGTCAGACACATTCATTTTGGAAGACATAAAACTATCCGTAAAAATAGGATTTGGAGTAGGAGACATTGATATAGTTTATGTTGGAGGAGTCTTCAACAGAAGTGAATATTTAGCAACAGGAGACCCACTCATTCAGGCATTTGAAAGTGAGCATTGTGCCACAGAAGGAGGCTAAACTATAATTTCCCAATAAGTTTATGAATTAATTGGAGAGCATTTTAATTGCATTAAAATACCAGACCATCATAATTATTTTGTTAATGGATACAAGGGATAGAAAGTCTAAAATATTTCCAATGCATTAATGATAACCAATAAAATTACCACATAATAATTACAATTAGTAAGAGCAGACCTACAAAGATTTGTCCCAGCAGCTGTTCTTTAATTTATTTTGGTTGATCAGGAAAAATGGAGTTCTGAACTAAGAAGACTATCTATAGTTTTTGTTAATTTAGGTATTGACTTAAGTATGGCATAAAAAAACCTTTAATCAATTTAAAAGGTCATTGAAACTGTTTAAAAATGTGTTTATTCTTATTAAGGATCTCTGAATAAACTATTGATGGATGATAAGGGATCAACTTTGATTGTTGTTTTTGGATTACCTCCAGTCAGTCAATAGGATGATCCCACTAGAGCAATTCTTACATCATAAGCTATGTAAGAGGAATTATCGAAAATAAACTGCAAGTGCAGAATTGGAATCGCAACAGGATTTGTGTTTGCTGGTGTGGTCGGAACCAGTGGCTCAAGAAGAGAGTATTAAATAATTTTATATAAGATATTCTGTGATTGGAGATTCAGTTAATCTAGCAGCAAGATTGATGCAAGCAGCCTGTTTAGATGAAAATGAACACATTATTGTTGATGAATAAACTGCAAAAGAAGCATCATATAAATTGAATATACAAGCATATAAAGTTATTTAGGTCAAAGGAAAGACTGTAGACATTCCCATATATGTACCTCGATTACCGTTACAAGGCTTAAATAACCATAATCCATATTATCCTATAAAAGATACCTCTTATGTGGATAGATCTGATATAGAGAACAAAATATAGGTAAGCATTTAATCATTTATCCAATCCAATCATAAGAGCTTTCTCTATTTGAAAGGTTAATTAGGAGCAGGAAAATCCTTGTTGTTGCAAAACTCGATTAAGTTGATCCAAAAAAATAATTAAAAATCCAAATATGTTATGTTGAGCACAAGTATAGATTCTTTTACATTACAATTTCCATATTGCGGACTTAAACAAATAACCTAATAATTGCTACATTCAATCTGCCAAAGGATGTAATTGGATTACAGCTTAGAAACACTTAAATAAATCGTGATAAAAGAAAATGAGGCATCTTAGATATTCTATGAATTATTTGATTTCTAAGAAAAATCTAAAATTACTTTATTTCAGAAGAGAGCTGATGATGAATAAAATATAATCAATAAGTTAAAAACTCTGCTGTTCAGTTTATTTAAATTTTATTAAAATAGTTAGCCTTAATAATCTTTAATACTAATTATTGATGATGCACAGAATCTTGAGAAGAATAGTATCTTATTAATAAGACACATAATGAAGCATATTAATAATATCATGCTTATTCTAAGTTTTAGAGACATATATTTTGAATAATCATAGAGTTACGATAAATAGTTAGGATAGATCGAGCTCATTAATGATGGAATAAGGCACATAAGTTCAACTCTTGATGAAGAATATGTGACAGAAGTGAAAGTTTAAGGATTAACATAAGGATAATTATATATTTTACTTCAGAAGTAATTCAAAATTTTCACGATCTAATTCGAAGATTAATCCTACAGAGATCAACACGGAAGATCAAAGAGCATATATGAATACCATAATAATAAATCTTTGATGATGAACGAAGATCCGATGACTATATTTATATCATATATGTATTCCAAAACTCAAGGTATACCACTGACATTCATTTAAATGGTAAATTTTATAATTCTAAATTAGATTCAAATATTTATTAGAGACCAATTAATAATTACTAAATCAAATCAAGCTTAAATAACATCCTAATTGTTAGATATGATTATCTTGGAAGAATAGATCACTGTTGAACAACCGCTCAGCAGTTTGAGAATAAATGGTCCTATTTTGGATAAGATTAGTTGCATAGAGCAATTAGTTTTAAAAATTGCAAGTGTTATTGGCAATATATTTGACATTTAGACACTAGATAAAATATTGCCATTTAAGGAAGCTGTTCCCTCAGAAAAATTAGTCAAGATATTAGATGATCTAGAAAATGAAAATATCATAGAAGTAATGGAAAAAAATGAACTGAACAAATATTACAGGTTTACCCATTCGTTTATGAGAGAAGGCATATATCAGAGACTGACTTACACATATAGAAGAGATTTTCATAAATTAGTTGCTTAGTGTCTCTAAGAGATTCCTTAATAGTTTCCATAAAATGAATAATTAGAGGCTTTAAGATTGAAATTCCATTGGACTTTAGCTGAACAAAAATGGACATTGAATAAGAATAAGATGGTGTTATCTCATAATGCTAAACGCTCTATAATTATTTAATAAATTCAATCAAAAATAAGACTGAATGACCTTCAAGTTATCATTATTAGCGGAGTTTTAGAAAAAAAATCAGAAAGAAATGTGACTTGGGCATCCAGATTTTGTGTAATGACATAAAAGGAATTCAGATACTACTATCATGAATAAGATTATCTCATCAACCAAGATAGTTATTTAGGAAGAATATCTTTATCAAACATTTATAGTGTACTACCACTTAATGAAAAAGAAAAAGGAAATAAATTATATGCATTTGAATTAAGAGTCTCATAATGGATAAAAAGATAGAAGTTTTAGCCAAGAAGAGAGTTCTATTTTGCTGCCTTGAACGAAAATCAAATGGAGGAATGGACAATCTTTTTTGAATTTATCAGAGCTAAGGCTATTTATGACGAGTTTGTCAATAACTTTGGCAAAATATAATTTCCACTTCCTTCCTATAAAGATAGTTATAATATGAAACTAGCATTCAACCTAAATAAAAATTCTCTTCAATAACAAAGGAATATTAAATTAAGATAGAAGAGATAAACAATTATATCAGTCAATAAGGTTAATAAGTCAATATCAGAGGATAACTTTTCGATAGGATCTATGGATAAGACAAAAGATCGAGTTAAGGCTCTTTTTAATAATGGATTACTATTATTATTTTCGCACATATTTGAATCCTCTCTGAATAAATAAGATTTTAAGTTAGGATCTAACACAAAGGCGATGAGAAGATTTATTCATAAATTTAGAATTGATTAAAGTTTGATAGACGGAAATAGTCCCGAGATGAATAAGTCTAGAAAAAGATTGAGTGAAATTAATTCTTAGACCTTTGCCAAATCAAGATAAAGTTTACAAGTTAACCTAACAGAGATTAGGGAGGAGGAGCCTCGATTGAAAGAGAAAGAAAAAACTCCTAAATAATCAATTGTGAGATCACAAAAATATGAATTTCAAGAGGAAGATTTTCCAGTGCCTTAGAATGTTAGGAAAACCTAAAAACTATCTTCATCAAAGATATCAACTCCTTAGCAAATATCTGTTGAAATTTAAGATTAAATGTAAGACACAACATATGATAATTTAATTACGAACACGAAATTTTAAAGTAAAGCTAACTCAATAAGAAAAGAACTTCAAAACTAATATATGGTTTGCATTAAGAATACTCAAAGCTTATCTTTACCAAAATGTTTTCTTTAGAAAGGTCAAAGAGTTTAATTGGTTGGAAGTTCAAGATAATCTGAAACTTAAATTTTACTTAATGGTTAAATAAGCACTTTTAGTTCATTAGATTTTATTCATGAATGATATTTAATATATTGATTAAAAATTATTATAATAATAAAAAAGAAGATGTATTAGAAATCTCAATATATTTTTTATTGTTTTTTTGATACATTGAGATTGTCTATTGGCCGATGAGTTTTTGCTCTGGTTTTATCCAAGAGCCACAACACACCGTCTAATACATCCAATATAATTAATTAATGGATAATATATTATTGTAGGGTAAATTAAACAAAATTATGGGATTCCTTATGTTAAAATAAATAGAAATACTCTTAAGCACCATTTTTTAAATATCAAAAATTTTGTGGTCATACAATTCCGTAGCGATCAAGTGAGGGGAGTTTAAGTCTCCGCTGCAGACTCTACAATTATTGTAGAGGATCTTAAAGGGAATGTCAAGTATATTCTTAACCTGATGATTTCTCATGCACGACCACAATGATTTAATTATAGATTTTCATTCAAATGATTGATTTTTCATTATTAATATTATGGGATAGGAGTTTTATAATATATTTATCATAAACATTTTCCAATTATCAAATTATCGAGATCTCTAGGTTTATCCTCTTGCCTATTTTTTCGATGAAAATCACTATTGAAATAGTGAACATTGTATTTTCTATGTTTCAAATGTTCATATTAAGATTTTATTCTTTCAACTAAATCTTTGAAATTTGCATCTTATTTTATTTTGTCTTTCTCTGGATCATCATTCATATTAACAACATGTGTAGTGAATCTTAAAGAGGATTATGTCACTAATTATATTGATTTTTGAATCAGTCTTTTGTTGATGTGTTTTTCTTTTAAGAGTTTCTTTTGATGTAGAAACTTTAATTATTCCATAATTTACAATATTCTCTAATAAAATAAATAATAAATAATAAATGCTATTAACAAAGTTTTATAAATTATTTTTCTAACATATTTCATCAGATGAGAATAATTATTCTATATAAATTTCATAAAAAAAATAATTAGTAAAATTTCATGAATAAATATATTCAAAATACTCCTTTTTTGGCATAAGGATTACTTTATTAGTATTTATCATAGTTTTTGGGCAGTCCATCATTTGTAAATAAACTAAACGTGCTGACATTCGAAGTTGCTATTTGATAAGCTAAAAATTTTTAAATAATAATTACATGGACCTCCTCCTCCTCCGCTGCTTCGTGTAGGTTGAGCATAACTCCTTTCAGGTTATTTGTACTGATTCTATTATTATCTTTGTTAAGGAGTGTTGATTCTTTTTTCTGGAACTTTGTGAGTTACTTACTAAGTTTATGGGTATCTTTATCCTTAAACTCTATTATTTTACTAGAAACCTTGTTTGCTCTATTATTATTGAATTGGAGGTCTATATTATTATTATTTATTTGAAAATGTATTCTATGATTAGACCGATGTTCTTCCGTATGATACTTTAGATGACCCTAATTTTCGCATTTCCTTTAATGCTTATTAGAACTCTAAGTGTTATTCCCTCCACTTTCCAGTCTTTTTCGGTCTTAATCTTTTAGCTTCCCTTCGATTTATTTCAAATTATTTTTTCTTTATTGCCGATACATCTGGTTCTGGTCCTATGCAAACAGATTCGTGTTTTCTTATTCTGTCAGGATTGAACTTTCTACCACATCTTCTGCATTGAGCGAGAGCAACAAATGAAGTTTATTATTCCTGTAGCTATTGTTTACTATTATTATTTGGTTTGAGTGTCCTTTATTTCTCTTATTGGATTTAAGCCATTAGTTGAGCAGCTATTTTTGTTATAAAACTGATTACGTGATAACATGGTTTTTTTATGATAGGAATCCATTGAATTCAGTTCATTTTAATATTTCTTAATACATGATTTTTGATGGATTTCAAGTGATTATGTACCAAACTCCCTTCCACATATCTAGCATTTCAACGACTTTGGTCTATTTCCAAACATTATATAAAATATATAATAAATCAAAGTTTGTAATTCATAATTAAACCACTTACGAATTTTCCTATATGAGTTGAATATCTAAAAGAATTCAAGTTCTATCCTACATACAACCTTACGACATCCCAAACTAGCATTTAAGCTTCTATCTCTTCTTGTTCATTTTCTAATTATGATAATTCTTGAATGAGTTCCATTTTCTTCTCCATTTGTTTTAGTAATTTTTTTCTTTATTATTCACATTAAAGTTGATACAGATATTCAACTTCATTAACTAAATGAGCTATTGCTAATGTAATCCATTAATTATTATTCAATTAGTCTGGTTGATTTTCAAAGAAATGCTAAGGTTATATTCTTAGGATATTAATTTGCATTTTATCAAAAACTAAACTACCATCTTTTTGTATGTATTCAGACATCCGAAATATCATTTTCATCAAAGATGATTTTGTTGAAGGTACAACAAACTTTTAGTACAATCCAACTCCAACACCTCCAACAACAGATCCAATTAGTGCTCCTAAAACTGGGATAGGTATAAGAATTTAACCTGCCACAGCTGATCCTAAACCCATAGATGTTTTGACACCCATATGCCCCATCGTTTTTAGTTTATTCTTAGTAGAAACCACCTTATTGGAAAATAATTTATGTAGAGAGTAAAACAGGAATGTCTTTTTTAATAAAATAAATACTTATCCAATTAAAAATCCTATAAATGGCAATTAGATTGATAAGGCTGCAAATGCTGTAGTTTCTGCTGTTCCAAAACCAGCTCTTTGTAACTTTTATTACCAAGTTATGTTTTCATCCAAACAATCTACTATCAATATTCCTAAACCACTACCAACAGCTCCAGCTGCCAAAACGTTCGGATCAATGGAGTTTGGCCCACCAACTCTTTATGCTTCTTATACTTTATACAAGAACTTCTATTTTATAGTTTATAACTAATTTTCTAAATCTAAAGAAAAGTGAATAACTAATTAATTAGGTTTATCTGTTTGTAATATATTATCTTAATTTTCGAGTAAATTTAATTGTTTAGCCTAATAATGCTAATGAACTAGTTCTTATATCGTATCGTTTAGTGTCTTATTCATCACAATTCGATTCGTGGGTTCCATTATCGGATTCATAAATGCTTCCCTGGCCATCACTAGGGCTCTATGATGTTGCCAGATAAACAAAGGCTCTTAATTCTCTAATTCTAATTTATAGACCAGAGTATCTTTTAAATTGATTTCTTCTACTGAAAGAACTATTATTTCATCTTTCTTATCTATATAATCTATTTATTCATTAAAGCTCAGTTAGTAAGTTAGAAATAATTATTATGGTTCTATACCAGATCTTATCAATGATGAATAAAAATCAGTTGTTTTAGTAGGAATTAGTAAATTATTTTAATCATATTCTGCATAGCATATAACTAAGTTTTTGATAAATTAGATAGAATTTTTCATTTCTGGTCTCCAAAAATCTCTTTCCTCTAGATAAATCTAATCCAAATCTTAGATGATTTTAGCAGATGTATCAGTTTATATCATTTAGTAACTTCTTACATTAGCTAATGCTGGGTAAGTCTCAAATATTGAATTGAGTTATTTCATTTAATCAGATATAAATAGAGATTATTTAACAATATATGTTTCAATATCGTAGGCTAAATCAAAAATGACCTCTTTAACCTTATCATATAATATTAAGAAATCAGCCTATTTAACTAATGCAAACTAATTCATTTAAATAGATATTATTCCTAATTCATTTTCAATACATGTGCTTAATACATGAATAAGATCCTCCTTTGAAAACTGGTTATCTATTAATATTTTTATAATGGATCTATTGGAATTAAATAATTAGATTAGCAAGTTCTTAATGATAATTAACAATTCTTAAATGAACTTGCCTGATGTGACTAATAATTCAGGTAACTCACAACCATAAAAATGAGTTGCATCAAATTGTGAAAATGTCAAATTAAGAACAATCTCAATAATTTCTTTCTCTTCTAATTTGGGTCTTAATTTCAAATATTTTTAAAACAAACTCATAGCTTCAATTAATGAATTGGCCACTAATGCATTTATTAATTTAGTTTACTTAATACATTCTTATTCAATTTATTCCAGTCCTCCAACTATCGAATTATTCATTCTAAAATAATCATCAATAATTATTCTAATCTCATGGACATCTACTACGACTGGAATCAATAACTTCTAGACTAATCTGTTGAATGTCTATTGAAATATAAGATGTTTTTTATTTTAAATCTTCATCAAACTTATCGGTAGTTCATCATTTAAAGGATAAAATGGGCTAATTACTTTAGACGCAAAGTATGGATCAATACTACCAACAACTACTATCTTTTATAAATTAGCTATGATCTTAAAATTATTCCCCACAAAGCTAACCATTTAATCTTAAAGTTCAACCTACTCCTAATCTGTGTAGATAACTTAGGCTTCTTTTATTCCTTATGACCTAAACCATGAGAAAGCTAAATTTAAATATTCTTCAAGCATATTTTTCGATGAAAAACTTAATTTTTATTTTTTCTTTATTACAATAAATATATGTGTTTGGGTCCAAAATGTCCTTGTGTGTGTCCTAAACCAAGATAATCACCTTAAAAGTTTAGATCATTTAGAGATCGAAGCCATTCAGATAGATAATGGGTTGTAGATACAATGAACTCTCTGTCACAGAGTTTAATAATCAAGTTGAGATATACTCATAGGCCAAGTTAAGCATTGCAATTTTCAATATTTTCATTAGCATCTCTTTTGGGAATCAAGATAATGGAGTGGGAGAAGGTCCAATCCTTGTTTTTCGATTATTAGAGATTCACATAACAAATAGCGAATATTGATGTTACTACTCTAACTGAGGATTAGGTTCAAATGGCTTAAAGTTTCAAATAAAAATTTGATTTAGTAAATGATGGAAAGGGTAATCAGGTTTTTGCGAATATTGCAGAATAATTTATACAAAAGCACTAATAATACTAATAGGAACTTTATGAAGCTCGATAATAGGAACTAGCTACAACTATGGATGAGATTTCAGAACTAAAAATATAACAAGAAGTAAGTCCTTCCAGTCACAATCATTCTGATATCTTATAGAGTAATGAAAGAAGGAAGTTTACATCACTATCTAAGATAGCCATCAGATCTGAGAAATCCTTTAGAACACCTATCAAATAATTTGATCACTGTGAACCTGTAAATCATGAAGACATCATCAGTTTGAGAAATGAAATAAAAATTATATAAAAGGAGATTAAAAAAATATAAACTGATAAGAAAAACACAGAATACAAAATTAATCAGGATAGCATGAAGACAGCAAGAAAATAAATAAAGTCGGTTGATAATGAAAATTTATAATAGACTTTGAAAAAGGTATTATTATTTTTAATTAATCTTAAGGCTAAGGAGAATGAGGAATTAGATACAACTATAGAGAGAAAATACTATGCCAGAGAAAAAGATAGAATATCATTTAGAAAGAAACTTATGTAGAAGAAAAAATAAGAAACTAATACTTCATTTGAAGAGTATGTGAGAAAGTATGCCTCTAAATATTTTAATGACTTGGATAGGAGAGATGAGAAATCAGTAGAGTTGCAATCTGCTAAATCATAAATCAAAATGTTAAAAACTATTAGAGATAATATGAAATGATTTATTTATTTATTCTAATTTATTTTATTATTTATTGTTTTAATAAATCATTTCTCTTTTACTTTATCCTATCTGATAGATGGTGATGGTACAACAACTTATTAAATACCCCTAAAATATAATAATAATAAAATACCATATTTATTTAGCATACTCATGAATAGTTCTATCACTGCTAAATTTACCAGATCTTACTGAGTTCAACATAGCTTTCTTAGCCCAGGCCTTCTTATCATGGTAGATTGAATCGATCTTGAAATTAAATTGTTTTAATACCTTTAATTACGCCTTAGCATAATCATAAAAATCGTGACAAACAAGGTAGAAATCATTTCTATTTGTAATACTATCAATCAACTAATGGTGTTCATGACCAAATTTGCCGCTTTTAATGGTTTATAACACTTCCCATAATGTAGGACCAACATAATCGATTGGCTCTTTGCTTCTCATCTTAAATATTTAAATATTTTTGTACTTCACTTCTTAATGGTTCAATATCATCTACTCTTGCACCAAATATAATGATATTATCTAGTCCTACCTCTTCAGCTATCTCCACATTAGCACCATCCCATGTTCCAATAATGAGACCACCATTCATGACGAACTTCATATTCGATGTTCCAGAAGCTTCAGTTCCAGCTGTTGATATATGTTGCGAAATGTCAGATGCAGGAATGTATATTTCAGCTGACGAAACGTTGTAATTTGGTAAAAAGACGACTTTCAACAATTAGTTGGTATCATGATCATGGTTCAAGACTTCAGCCACTGAATTAATCAATTTTATAATTGCTTTGGCATTCACATAAGCTGGTGCAGCCTTACCACCAAAGAATACTGTCCTTGGTACGTACTTCTTTCTACCCTCTAATGGGAGGTCTTTCAATAACAAATATCTATAGATAACATAGAGGATGTTGAGTAATTATCGTTTATACTCATGAATTCTCTTCACTTGAATATCAAATAGTGAGTCTGGATTGACCTCTATGTTGCAGACTTCTCTTACCCAATTAACTAATCTAACTTTATTCTATCTCTTGATTTTCATAAATTCAAATAATATTAATGGATCATCAGTATCCAATGATTTTAATTGATCCATATTTAGAACCCAAGAATCATTACCGATAAGGTTGTCATAGAATTGAGCTAATAGGGGATTACACGCTCTCAACCATCTTCTAGGAGTGACTCCATTTGTTATGTTTATGAACTTCTTGGGTCTATATGAATAATGCTCCTTGAACAAATCTGATTTCAATAAATCTGAATGTATTCTTGCGACTCCATTAACACTATGTGAACCAATAATTGATAAATTAGCCATTCTAATCTTCTTAATTGCTCCCTCCTCAACTACTGACATAGCATTTAGTCTCAGCTCATCTCCTGGATATTTAGATTTCACTTTTTCTAAGAAAATGAAATTCACAAAATATATGATTTCTAAATGTCTTGGTAACAATGTGCCCAACAAATCTACACCCCACTTTTCTAATGCTTCTGGTAATACTGTATGGTTGGTGTATCCAAAAGTATTGTACACAATGTCCCAAGCATCAGAATGATTCATACCCTCTATATCTATTAAGATTCTCAATAATTCTATAATTGCTAATGAAGGGTGTGTATCATTTAATTGTATTGCAACCTTGTCTTAGAACTAACTCCAGGTTCTTTTGAATTTCTTGAATCTTCTGATGATATCTTGTAATGTTGCTGAGACAAGTAAATATTATTGTTTTAGTCTTAATTCCTTACCAGCGTATGTTGAATCGTTTGGATATAAGACAGATGTAATATATTCAGCCTAATATTAACATGATAAATATACTCTTTCTCTTGCTTCTAATGATTTGAAGTAATCTCCTTCGTTAAACAAATTAAAATCAAATTCATTTGTTGGTAATGATCTCCATAGTCTTAATGCTAGAGTGTTGAATGTCATATATCCTGGTATTGGTATATCGTATGCTCTGGCATTGATTGTTTCCTATTATTTAATAATATTAAATACCCCTGATTCCCATATAACCAACTCTTTTCCGTTTTCCCATCTTCTTGTAACTTTTCCATAAAACTTTACTGGATATTAGATATCTAATCTCTCTATTTCCCAAGGCCATCCCTTATCCAACCAATAATCTGGAGTCTCTACTTGGAACCCATTTTAGATGAGTTGTTTGAATATTCCATAACTGTATCTAATACCATAACCAAATGCTGGATAGTTCAATGTTGCTAATGAGTCCATAAAACATGCAGCTAAACGACTAAAATTATATATAATAAAATTTACCCCAATCCTCCATTACCTAAGGCTGGATCTATTTCTTCAGTGTATAGATTTTCTAATTGATATCCTAGCTCGAGCAATGCCTCACTGTAGGAATCCTTCAGTCCTAGATTCAAAACAGCATTTTGTAAACATCGCCCAATCAAGAATTCCAGTGACAGATAACAAACTCTCTTGCAGTCTTATTCATGGAAGAATAGTTAGGTATCATTGAAACTCTCTATTAATCTATCACGGATTGAATGTGAGACAGCCTAATAACAATGAAATTTCTCAAAATCAAATCTTGTTCTTGCTAATGAAAACTCAACATGATTGACAATCTATTCTTATATACTTTGGAATTAATATAATAATACCTCTTCTTATCGGATGGCAAATAACTTTGCATGAGCTAATACACTTTTTCGTGATTGGCAAGACTCTACGTTGATCCAAATTCTGGCCTGAATAGCTAATTCATATTTGAATTAGAACCACAAAACGACTTACGACCCATCAAGGAGGAGTTTGAATCAGAGAGCTAAAATTACTAAAAAAAGATACTCTCTATCCAGACATTATTTATTTTTTTTAATTAAAATATATATTATGTATACTCACTTCTTAAGAAGAAGGATTAATCTGTCCTCCAAAGGACTTTTATAGTATATAAATCCGTATTATTTTTATTTGTATGTTACCTCAACTTTATACATCCATCCTCCATAGAATAGTTCTGATACATACAATGCTGTAATACATCATTCTACTCAAGTTTGCTATCGATTTATGATAAATCAAGTAATGTGTGATATAGAATCTCCTTAGTCAAATCCTCATTGACAACTTGTTTCCATCCCTGTAGTTTAAAATAATCAGTTTTAAGATAATTTTAAGGTATATCAAGCTCCTTGAATGAAGTAACTTTTCTAGTAGATGTCCAAGGCCTAAATTTTTAAATATATTAAATATGATTACTAGTCATAGACGATCATCTCGTATCTCTTTGGATCTTTTCCACAAATAAAGTCTCCTATGATTTTGTAATTAGTTCCAGACACAACTTAAGTATAAACCCCAATTATCTTATCGAGCTTGCATCCTTTTGCCTGTGCTGCAAACTACTCATTTATGTAGCTCTCGATTCCAGCATCCAACCCTTTAAGGTTTTATTCTTGTTTTTAGTACCCTCCTGCTACTTAGCATATCACAACATTTATTAGTAGTGTATATAGAATAAATTTAAGCATTTTTTAATAATTTATATTATTATTTTAAAAACACAGACTTCATTTAGAGCTTCAGAACCCTAATGAGTAATCCTCTAAATATATTTGACAAATCTCCCTTATTCACTACCAGTCCTTTGTAAATAATGATTCTATGTCTAGCGCACCACCACCTCAATATCCGCAAAACCCTCTTTTTAATCAGAACAATAATGGGTTGGGAATATTAGGTTCAGGAATAAACAATAACGTAATTTTGAACTTTATATTAGATGCCTTCAAATAATTAGATTAATTTGTTTCAATAGAATTAGAACTAATATGTTCCATCTCCTCCGCGTAATATTATAATATTTAATTAAAAGAAACCCCAGTTTTCAACTAGAGTAATTCAGTTAAAAATATATTTGGTGTTGATGTGAAACCCAATAGTCCCTTTACTGGTGGATCAAACTACTAAAGTAATCAATATGGCAATCCTCCCCCTCTATTCACATCTACTAATAACTAGTACTCGAATAATTAATCGCCCTTTTCGAATTATGCAGTTCCTCAATACTAGAAGCCTTATGACAATAGAAATTTTGGAGACGTTGGACAGGTAGCAAGTGACTTTCTCAAACATAAAAATGTTCCATTCGAGAGATTCATAAATTTTAATAACTATGTATTATTTTCACTATCCAAGGCATATTTATATTATGATGATCACTTAGAAGATGATGTATCAGATTTACAATGGTGCAAAACGATGAATAGATTCAATTATTTTGCAACTTCAAGTTGGGACGGATATGTTAGACTCTATGAAGTTAGGCAAAAAACCATTCATAATGATTCAGTTGACATGTAGGTGAAAGCAGCTTTCCCTTTTGATACACCGTAAATATTAATAATATCTGTAGCGTACTTTCACTAACATGGACTAAAAATGGTGATAATTTACTATGTACTACAACCGATAATTTTATCTAACTAATTGACTTAAATACCCAAAAAGTATAGCAAATAGGAATACACTAAGATGCTGTAGCATTCAAGGTATTTGTAAGTGAGGAATACGGTATCATAACAGTGGGGTTTGATAAAATGATTTAATTTTGGGATATCAGAAGTCAGAGACCTATTGCTACGCTTGAAAATGAGAGAGAAATAACAGATGCAGTATAAGATCCTTACATGGATATAATGGCCTTAGTTGATAGCGAACCGAGCTGCAAAATATTAGACTATGATAAAATTAAAGGTAGATATGATATCAAAAATGCCTTCGTTGCGGAACATAGTAAACTTGGTCACAACTCTCAGCTATCATGCGTGAGTTTGGATATTGGTAGCAATTCAGTGGCCTATGGATCAGTTGATGGTAGAGTGAATGCTAGCTCAATCAATTCAAGACTTTAGATGAGAAATGAACTTCAATTTAAAAGTTCCATTCTCAAAGGAGACCCATCAGAAAGGCCTGGATAAATCATTGCATTTCCCCATAAAGTGACTGCCCTGCAACTATACCCCGTAAAGGGATCAGAACAGTTTCTATTGACAGGCAGTTCTGATGGCAGATTGATATTTTGGGAAACTTCAAGAAGAAACAGAGTCGGTTTCATTGAATTTCCATAAACATAAATAGTTAAAGCTCAAATCTCAAACGACGGAAAGTATGTTGGATTTGCCCTTGGGTATACTTGGAGTGAAGGATTATGGGGCGCTAACAAGGCTGCTAATCCATTTACTGGCGTACTACCAATTGAAGATAAATAAAGACAATGTGCTATTTAATCAGCACTCTAATATAGATGATATTATAAATATTTTTTTTTAATGCAAAATCCCTCATTGAGACCTAAAAAGATGGTGGACAACCCCTTTTATGCACTAACACTTCACAAGAAATTCCTGAATGTGAGAACACCTCAGGTTTTACCATAGGAATAGAAATTGGCAGCATTCCCGAAGAGAAAATCAAAATCTAAAAAGAGATCATAAACTTTACCTGACAATTAATAAGTTTAATTTCCAGAAATATCAACTAGATAACGCTCCCCAAAACCTTTGCATATAGCATTTAATTTAAATTTTTTAATTTAAGAAAAAAAAAGACTAATGTGGTGATGTTTATATAAATCAAATACTCCATATTTCCAATTCTTTAACTTAAAATTTTTAATTCTTTGATAGTTAATCATTAGCAAAAGTATCGCAATAGCTAGTGTATCCTTATGATAAATCCCCATTTATGTATATCCCATATTTATCCCCACATCCAATAGCTATCCCATCCGTATCACACAAGGTGAAATCTTAATTCATCTAAGTCCATTTAAAAACCTCCACTACCTAGGTGTCTTTAAACGTGAATACAAACGACTCACCACTTCCATAAAACTACTCTTTACAACACTTTTTTATTCCATCAGATAGGTAAGCTCCAAATATGTAGTTATCTAAATCTTTTATGACTATAATAATGGGACTCTAAAAATCTGTTAATCTAAATAAAGTTTTCATAGAGGATCCATGTTTAATGTTCGAATATATCAGTTTCCAGACTTGACTTTTGAATATAGAAGGCAAGTATATCACGATTGACATTAGTAAGTCTTGAGTTAATATGAGTGATTCATCTTAAAGAGTAGAACAAAAACTTTAAGGGTATATGTCTTAAAATATTCTTTGTAAAATGTTTTCTACATTTCCTTCAAAGAAGTATGGTATCATTGTTTTCAAATCAAATACATCTCTATCAGGAGATTATGGCACAGGATTTGGATTCTGTGTTAATTAGTTTATGACTTAGAGAGCCTCTAAATATTTATCTTATGCAAATTAAAAAAATATTATTTTCTATTTCTGAGTCTTTATATTTAATTATAAACATTAGTCCTGATGCCTCTCATTTTCTTAAATTCGGGTTGGTAATATTTTTAATTAACAATCTTATACATGTTTTATTAATATTTAAACCTATAGTGTTTTATTTTATGCTACAGAAATTTCTATAACTTTAATATTCTCCGCATCATTGTAGTCAGGATCAAAGAAGAGTATGTCTTAATGTATACTAAATAATCCTTTAACTAATCCAATCTGGGTTATATAATATCCATTATCTAATTATATACACTTTTATTGATACAGTATTTAGCAGCAAATGGTTCCACGAATTGGTCTATGACATTGACACCTATGAAAGATGATCGCCTTCTTTGTGGTGTATCTTCAGATTGCTGCAATTTGCTGATTGGTATTTTTAAAATCTATCCTGGATAGATGGTCTCCGAAATATTATTAATATGCATCAACTAGTTCTAGCTGATTGTGATAAATGCAATTTCTACCTTATGTCAAATTTGAGTTCCAAACCAAATAGTGAGTCATCAATTTCTACTTTATAATCAAAATAAGCATCTGATTACATTTATTATATTTATTATATAATATATAGATATAATTAATAGTTCCTAGTTTATTAAGAGTTGTTAGCGAGTTATCTTTTGATACTATGAGTTAGACATTATTCTTGGTGTTCTTCAACTATATTTTTTTAAATCATATTTTATTATAAATAACAATAAAAAATAGAATCATAAATCTAATAGAATAATGCTCTAAAGTTAAAGGAGGTTCTGCTAATAAAAAGGACATGAGCAATATGCTTGTTCTTTAGTTTGTACTTTTATAAATTGCACTGAGAATTCAAAATGGGTGTGTTAAGAATGTTTGAGAAAATAAAAGCATTTACATGGTCAATTAAATTAAGACCATTTGATGAATTAGTAAGAATTCTTAACCATCATTGAATAAAACTATAAATTAGATGTCGTTTCATAGTGTTTGAATTAATTAGATTCACTTAAAAAGCATATAACTGAGTTCTAAGAAATTATATGCAGTAATGACGAAATGTCAAGGATTATCTCAATAGTAAAGGAAGATTTTTTGTCATTAAGTAATGATTAGATAGGAATTGCAATAAATAAATAAAAATGTGGCTCAAAACAATTTTTATATTATAATGTATTAGAATAGGGAAAAAGACTTGAATAGATACTATTGAGTTAGACTAAAAATGTTGGATCTTAAATTGTGTAAGGTAAAGAGTAATCAACAATCTAAAATTAAACTAATTCAAACGTCAAAATAGATTCTTAAATTTAAAGTTAACTTAGATCAACTTTGAACAAAATAAAAGTTATTAATACAAGTCTTGAATATCAAAATTACATCGAATTGGTTAATTTAGAAAACAATTAAATTCATTATGCTCTAATTTCTTAAAATGAATAATACCTTGCCTTATGTGAGGCTAACAAGTTATCGATATATCATTTAGAGGACAAAAGTTTATTGAAGGAAATTAAATTAGATGAAAATATTTCTTATTCGATATTTAGCCAAAGTTCAAAGCTTATTTATATTGGTTGCGATAAGGGATTACTGTATTGTCTTGAATTAACTAACTGCTATCTTTTAACAAAGATGTTAGTTAAAGAAGTTTAAAAGTTTTCGCACATGATAGAGAAATCGAGCTATAAACTTTTGTATTCTCATGAGAGACATATATTTTAGGCAGATTTCTAACAAAAAAACATAGAAACTTTTATCTTCTCAGATCATGTTGATAAGATTGTTTAGTTTGATTATGATAAATTGAATAACATAATAGTCAGTTGTTCAAACGATAAATCAATTAAATTCCATTCTATTGAGAAAAAGCAAACTATCATTAATAAACATTCTGCACATGATTGTAAAATTAATTAAATATAATTAACTCACAATAACTCACATTTATTAAGTCTCTGTGTTAATGGAGTTTTGTGTTTGTGGTAAATATAGTTAGATAAAAATTAAATTTAAAAATTAAATTCAATAAATTTGGAAAATAAAATAACAAGCTTTTGTTCAGTTTAGAACGATAGATTAATAGTTATATAAAACAGCAACGCACTTGAGATCTATGACGCTTAACTTAAATTAATAAAATAGATGTCAAGTTCAGTTTAGGATTAATTGAGAGGTATAAATTTAATAAATATCAAAAGAAATACCAATGAAACAAATTAATTCCATGGCATACTTAATTATTTTAAGATAGAGTAATTAATTATATAAAATTAGAGTAATTGACGATTATGAAACAATAAGTAAAGAATTGAGATGGTCAAATGAAAATAAAAAATATAAATTTTATTAATATTAATCAAATACTATTTTTTTAATATCACATTAAATAATTATTGAATATATTTTAAGTCAAATTATATATTTTTTTCCCCTTCTTCAAAGTATAATTTTCCATATAATAGTTATCAGCTAAATCAATATCATAATATGTTGCGAATAATATAAGAGATTTTTACTTCTCTAACATGTATTTTAATATCGCAAAGGCTAAACTATGACCATCTATTGAAGATGTCCCCCTTCCAAGTTCATCTATAAGCAATAGATAGTTATTCTTATTTAGCATCTGCTTTACGTCCATTAGCTCTATCTCAAAAGTTGATCTGCATAATTAATCTTGAGCTCCCATCCTGCTCATTAGACCATTTACTGGACTAAATATCATTCTTTTACATGGAACTTTGCATCCTATTTGAGCCAACACAATATTTAAGGCAACAGCTCTTAATAATGTAGATTTGCCTGCTCCATGAGCTCCCGATATTATCATCGTATCATTTAACTCTAAGTCATTAGCAGTTCCCAATATCAAAGGATGTCGTAATTATGAGAAGCTTAGGCCTTTGTCTTAGATTTAAGGAAAACAAGAGTCTGGATCATCTTCTAAATATTTAGATAATGTCGAAAATGCATCCAGCTATGCCATAATCTCCACTATTTTCATCCAAACATTGCTTTTCTCAATAAATTTCATTCTTAGGCTATCATAAAATTCAGCAATATATTATTTTAACTTAGCTTTGTAGATAATTTCTTATTTTTCTGCACTTTATAGGATCTCTGTCTTGAATCTTTTAAAACCCTTTCTTTTTGACGAGAATATTAATCCTTTTCTATCCAACTCTTCAGGAACCTCAATTTCATAATTTCTAGTAAGACTAACTCTTGGATCTTGATTGAATAAATCCTACTTTTTTATGCTAAATTCCTAATAGGCTAAATCCCATTATGAATCTATTTTAACTTAAAGATCTAAATAAGTATCTCTATTAAGAGCTGGGGTTGGAATTTCTTGATTATCTCCTTCCCATATAATCTAAGATTCAAACTCATTTATTTCATCTGTATTTATATCGATTTGCTTAAGGTATTCTGATTTAAACATTCCTTTATTCTAAATTATATTGGAGTCAATGCTCCAAGCAACCTTCTGAAGTTCCTCTAGAATTTCTTTAAGTTTCAAATAATTCCTTCTTTAATTATAAATTTAGCCAACTCGCCTTCTTAGATTTCCAATATTTTTGATATTTTATAAAAATTTATCTCTATAAGGTTTTATTGAACATAAATCCTTCATTATCTAATTTCTATCTTTAAAGTCAATCAATGGCTTTTACAATATTTAATTTATCTTGATCTGCCCATCCTTTGAGGATGCGTAAAACAATTACTTATAAAATAAATTTTTAAGAGTCTTCTCAGAAATTTAGCAGAATTTTTTAGTTAAGCAACAATTATATCCTTCGTCGTAGAAATATAGCTATGATATTCCATTAATTTTTCTCTCTTCGAAGTAGTTTGCCAATTAATCTAAGGCGTTATCACCATGCCCAAATGAAAAATATTATTTAGTTTTGATTTCTTTCTCACTAATTATTTCATCATACTCAATATCTGATATGTCCTAGGTGTAATATGCAGTTTTCTAGACACTATCTACAACCAAGTACTCACCCTCATGTTCTGATATTAAAATTATTGATTGTTCATTGGTTTGTAAAATACCAAATCCAATCAATCCTTTACTATAGATGCCAGTAATTTATCTGGGAATCAAATTGTTATCATCCCAAGCATAGCAATCGCTTATTTATTCACACAATACTACTCTTCTATTTCTGATCACTAATTCATATATTGATTTTTCCAAATGCTATTCGTGTATTCCTATAGATTTTTCATGTTCTTTCCAATTACAATCAATTATTTGTTTAACATATCTAGCATCCTCATCATAAACTACATAAAAGTTTCCCCTCTGAAATAAAACTATGTCGAATGGGTATTATTTTTTTATATTAGCATATTGTTATTTCATAGGAGTTAGTTTAGGTTCTTTGTAAAATGCTTCAGAAGTGTTTATCAAATTATCATATTAATCCAACTCAAAATACTATTATTTCTTCATTAAACTAAATAATATAACTTAATTATTTGTATTTATGTAGTAAAATAAAATTCTGAAAGAATGAATTAAATT